>JAOBAT010072523.1:0-21529 GCA_026413305.1 Hydrozoanthus tunicans | reverse complement strand
TGTTCTACCTTAACTGATTCTAGCCGTTGCTGCAATAATGATTGCGGCAGCTTGGTGTGTTTTGTATGGACGGCTAATTAAGTAAACAACACCACCATAAGTATTTTTCATCATCTGTGTATTTTATTTTTATGTTGTATTTTTCTTAGTAAATGGTAGTATAAACATTTTAATAACCAGGGAGTTATGCAAGTGTTAAATTATAAAATATGCAAGTCTATTTTTGGTAGTTTTTATTTTTTGTACAATTAATTAAAATAGCCCACCCTCTGATTATACTGCCGAGTTCTAATATTTGACAAAAAAGGCAATATTATATACATTTTGTCTTAATGTGCGAATTTGATTGACTCTCTTTCTATATCATATAGCGAGTTAAAAGAAAACAAGGAAAACAGAAAAACATGTTTAACACAACAGTAATAATTTATTAAAATTATTAAAAGCTGACTAGTGATTAAGACTTAAAACTCTCAGAGATAAAGTTTTAATCACCAGCCAGTCTTTAACAATTTTAATAAGTATTTTGTTAGCTATTTCAATGATATCTATTTTACAACAATGATAATAACAACAATAATAAAAAACAAAGCTGTTCATGGAGTTCAAAGGAAACTGCTCCTCCCCCAACAAGCTAAGAAGTTATATTCGCGTTTGATTCTGAAAAGAGTTGTAAGAAAATCTCAGATCAAAGATTGTTAGGTCAGTCTGAGTATAATGTTCTGCGAGGACGTTTTGCAGTGTCTTCAACCTCTTCATATTTAACTGTCTTTCCATGCCTCCTTTTGGCGTCCTTTCTCTCCGAAGTCTTCTGACAAACTTTTTGCTCCACATGAGCTTTTACTGTCGATTTCTTTTTCCGCTCGAAGAAACACACACCGCAACTCCACCAGAATTCCTCCTCGGCTGCTCGGAAACCGTTAGCGCGTCTGCGTTCGCCTTGGCCAGTTTGTTTTCTGCCGACCAATTTCAGCATGCCCTTTACGTCCGGTTGTTCAAAGGCGCCACACAAGCGATCATCCATATCGTAATGCTGAGCGACCTGTTTGGAAGAACCAAGACCTCTCATTAACAATATTTCTTAATATATGCCTTGTTGAATGAATTCCTGTTTTGTTTAAGCTTAAAGTCTCCTTACTCAGGCTATATATATTGTGTTAACATAATTGGTATACAGCTATAGGTAGCTAAAAAAAGTTCGAGCTTTTTTCGTGACTGGTGACATTTTAAGACACTAACCGCATGGGTATCGAGCGTAGAGTCGTGACAAAACATGACCCTCCCCACTGCCCTCGGCTCCAAGTCTTCTGCAGCTTTGTACTGACGCTTTTCTTTCGCTTCCTTCATTTCCTTCACTTTTGTAAGGTCAGCCCATTGTTGGTACTCGTAGGAAAACCTTTCCAGCATAAAATCGAACAGTCTCTCCTTTTCTTGCCCGTCTAATCAAACACAGAGTTCACATAGTTATAAAAGGGTTATAAAAGTGATCGTAATTATGATATAGCATTTGAGCTGTAAGTGTACTTGGTTTTCTAACAAATGCTGAAAACACCTTAGCAGACTGGCTTCAGCCAGTTTTGATTAATACTTTATGTTTAAATTTCCTATTACCGTATACTAGGAAAAGCTGTAATTTTGCTGATCGAACAGCCAAAGAGATTGCTCTCGGGTAAACTCGAGCTCCAGTTACGTAGTATGTGTGTGGCCAAATTTTCTTTGGTCGGAAGAGAACATACGGTTTTTGCTCCTGTTAATGACTGTACATAGTTACACAACACTCGCTGTCTTAGTTTACGGCCGAAAAAAAAATGTATTTAGCGAGTTTGTAGTTGAGGATTACCTGGTGAGGAGCTGGCCATACTGTGTACTGGGGATGAGGTGCTTGAGGAGGCGAACGTGTCGGGTGGAGGCCTATTGTTTGCCCCATAGGCCCCAACCCAACGGGTTATCTGATTCGAGGAGCTTTCGTCTGTAAAGTGTGGAACAAGCATCAGGCACTGCGAAGTGGAAGGCTCTATAACAATAACAATAACACGAAGGATATTAATAATAATGTTAATGGTAGTAATAACATAAACAAAAACTAAAATAAATTATTGCAATAACAACATAAACAAAGAAACATTTTAAACCACAATTTGGAAACTGCCGGATAGTATCTTTCAGTTGCAAAATGGCTCGTCAGTCTATACTAGACCTCATATTTTTTCATTTATTCAAGCTTCACTACTCCTGGGTAGTTGGAGAACCCAAAAGGTTTTACAACCCAATTACTGGGCTCCGAGGGCCTACGGTTTAACGTCCTTATCCGAGAAGACGCGAAGGTCTAACCGTTTGCAGATGCTAGAGCAAAGGCAGCACCTTCTCCTCATTTGTTATAAGACCCTGAGTAAAGGTTCGGTACCGGAATCGAACCCAGGCCTACCGCACAACAAACTGGCGCCTTACCAACTGCACTAACCAGGCGGCGGTATATTGAATGTTTACTACTTTGAAATAGAAAAATTTAAAGAGAAGGAGAATTATCGCATATAATAATATACATACAAAAGTCCAAAGCTAAGTAAAAGTGTTAAGGTTTAAGTCAAACCGTCAAATGAAATATTGCATCCTTATAGGTAAAAATAATTTCTTCCAAGTGTTTTTGCTTCACTTTTTTCAGTAGTATACAAGATCACTGAGCGGCGATTATAGATTGATTCTTGTAGAGCATTGCAGCGTTGCTACATCTCACTCTGATTCAAGGGGGAAGCATAGTCTGGACTCAAAATCATTTTAATAGTAAAGAAATATCATTTCACATTCTGCCCTACCGTCTTTAGGGGCTCGTCCTGTTTTCCCTGACTTAGTCCGAATCTGAAAGGGTTTGGAGGTGAAACTTCCTTCTGTTCCATCAATAAACTCCACGGTAACAATGAGTTCCCACTTGTTTCTCTCTTCAATTTCGGCCTTTTCCAGCCAATACACCAGATCTCCTGATGGCGTCTTGTACACGGAATCGAGGTCCACCGAGAAATGAGTCCGGTTTGGTTCATGACCATCAAATGTTACTTGCAACTCCACAGGCCCTGAAGAAAAAAACTACTCTTATTAGCTAAGATTACAACGAACTAAAAAAGTTCAAACTAACCTGGCTGAAACTAAGTGTTATAAACTGGGGCGAATCTCGTCATGTGACCAAGGAAAAAGTGAAGATGACTATCATAAACGGAACATGAGTTTGTAACTTAGTCATAAAAAGAAGTTGAGCCACTTATGTCTTGCACACTTAGAAAGCTTTCTTTCTTTGCTTCTCAAGGGTAATACTACTGCTAACCCTTCACAACCCAAACATGGCAAACTTGTTGTAATTGCCAGTTTTCCCAACTAGGATCTACTACTAGTACTGAGGTACTACAACTGAACTTCAGCGACAAAACTTTCATGCATATCATATTAGTTATGGATGATTTCCGAAATGATAGGCTTAATGTTTTCGATAGAGTAATTGAAGTCCACCAATACAATAGATTCTATAGAAGCTACACATTACTTAACTGGTCAAGACTAGAAGAAATGGTGTGCTCTTACTAAATAAAACAATATTGTTAGACAGGCTGTTCTGCTAGCCACGTGTATGATGGTCACAATCATAAATGCAAAGCACACTAGGCAATCGGCTACATCGGAAGCAGAAGTTTTTTTTCAGTACTCCTATTCACTTTAATACAGTATATCTAGTAGTATACCATGGTTCAGTATACCTAACACTAGTAGAATGCATGGTTCAGTATATTAAACAGTAATAATAAACCATGGTTCAGTATATCAAACAGTAATAGTAAACCATGGTTCAGTAAATCTAACAGTAATAATAAAAACTTTGGCTCAGTATATCTAACAGTAATAATAAACTATGGTTCAGTATATCTAACAGTAATAATAAACTATGGTTCAGTATATCTAACAGTAATAAAAAAAATTGATTCAGTATATCTAGCATTAGTAGTATACCATGGCTCAGTATATCTAACAGTAGTATTATACTATAGTTCAGTATATATAACAGTAGTATTATTTTATAGTTCAGTATATATAACAGTAGTGTTGTACTATAATTCAGTATGTGTAACAGAAGTAGTAGTGCTTGGTTCACCTACCGATCGTATCATGCGTTCTCTTGGCTGCCTCTCGACATCTACGCACGTAACACTTGATACATCTTATCTGAGCTTGCGCAGTGACTGTCATGTTAACTCTGGAATTGACTAGTCGATGTTCGAATCCTGTCCCTGTTTTACGAGTCTTTTTCTGGTAAACCCCTCTCAGGTTTTTTACATCCAACACCACCGGTATTGCATCATCCTCCTCCAACTCGCACTCTAGTTCTGAATCGCTCGTCACGTGACTTTCCTTTCTCTCTCTTCGTGAAAATGTTTCCGAATCAATTTCGTCGCTTTTACTTGCTGGATATCTTAACATGGTGGGCCAAGTCAAGGCCTTGCCTATCGAAGTAGTTGTCATCCCACTATCGCTTGTATCTCCATGTAATGAATGTTTGGCTTGCTTTGTTTCAGTGTAGTGGCTATGAAGAGAGCTAGTTTGCATTGTAGCCTGACAGGAAGCGGGATTAAACACCGTTGTCAGTCTGCTGTAACTCTGGTGCATGTGTTGTATATGTGACGAACTCTTTGCCCTACTGCAATGCGGTGGAGAAGCATGTTGACAAGAACTTAATAAAGGAAAAATGGGTGTCGCTTTGCTTTCCTTCGTTGTAGAAAGTTGTCTCACTTGACAGGAATCAGGTTCTGGCTCATCAAAACAGTCGGAAAACATGGTGCCAAGAAAAGAGTCTTCTTCAAGTGGTTCTGAAGTGAAGGAGAACATATTTTTCAAATAAGTCATTTACAACTTCGGTTGTGTAAGAAAGATGCTTGTTAAGTTTCTAGTTAACAGAATGCTGGTGTCAAAAGCTCAAACTATGCCATCTAATATCCTCAGCGTTGATATTCAAACCACCATCAAATTGCAGAAATAATCAAATGATGGTTTTCCACTGTTCTAGCGGATGCGACTCTTAGTTTGGTAACAGCGTTCCTATAAAGCTCTCCGAAGCTATGCTGACCCAATCCCCCCAATGACGTCAGGACCGGAAAATGATAGCTTTAAGTTCTGACTTCCTATTTTAGAAGAGTCGACTTTTAGGCAAAGAACTATTTCCGTTCAGTCACATGAGTTTGGGTGTGTTTCGCTGCATACCTGGATGCTGTGGTCTCTGAGCTTGAAAAGGACCTCACCAAACTCATGAAGTCTTATATGCAATAATTGTCACTTTTTGATACCACAATTGTTCTCTTTTTATTCGTGAGTACTGAAACGCAGAACTCAAAAGAACACAGTACGTAGCCATATTTCTGCGTGGGTGTCTGCATCAATGAAACATGTTCTGCTCTGAGCACTTGACGGAAATCGAACTTCAAACCAAAACCACTGAGAAGATGCATGATTGTAAGATTTTCCGTTTTGAGATTTAGTTACGTATATAATTATTTGCATACAAGCGATTTTTTGTTTAACCTAAGGTCATATATGGAAAGAAAATGCCAATTTTACATGAATGGTACTTACAACAACTCAAGCCTTTTTAATGGTGGAAAAAAGTTACGTCTTTAAAACACGGTTTGTTATCAATTATCTTGGCTGATTAACTTAGATGCAAAGAAATCATGCACAAAAACAAAACATGAAAGAGAGAGAGCAAAAGCAAGAGCAAGAGAAAGAGCAAGAGCAAAAGAAAGCGAAAAGAGAAAGAGCAAAAGAAAGCGAAAAGAGAAAGAGAAAAAGCAACAGAAGGGTAAAAAAGGAAAAACAAGAGAGCAATAGCAATAGCAATAGCAATAGCAATAGCAAGAGCAAGAGCAAGGGCAAGAGCAAGAGCAAGTAAAAGTTCAAGAGCAAGAGCAAGTGCAAGAACAAGTGCAAGTGCAAGAGCAAGAACAAGAACAAGAGCAAGAACAAGAGCAAGAACAAGAGCAAGAGCAAGAGTAAGAGCAAGTGCAAGTGCAAGTGCAAGTGCAAGTGCAAGTGCAAGTGCAAGTGCAAGTGCAAGAGCAAGAACAAGAACAAGAGCAAGAGCAAGAGCAAGAACAAGAGCAAGAGCAAGTGCAAGGGCAAGAACAAGAGCAAGTGCAAGTGCAAGAGCAAGAGCAAGAGCAAGAGCAAGTGCAAGAGCAAGAGCAAGTGCAAGTGCAAGTGCAAGAGCAAGAGCAAGTGCAAGAGCAAGAGCAAGTGCAAGAGCAAGAGCAAGTGCAAGTGTAAGTGCAAGAGCAAGAGCAAGAGCAAGAGCAAGTGCAAGTGCAAGTGCAAGAGCAAGTGCAGGAGCAAGAGCAAGTGCAAGAGCAAGAGCAAGTGGAAGTGCAAGAGCAAGAGCAAGAGCAAGAGCAAGTGCAAGTGCAAGTGCAAGAGCAAGAGCAAGAGCAAGAGCAAGAGCAAGAGCAAGAGCAAGAGCAAGAGCAAGAGCAAGAGCAAGTGCAAGTGCAAGAGCAGGCGCAACAGCAAGTGCAACAGCAAGTGCAAGAGCAAGAGCAAGTGCAAGAGCAAGAGCAAGAGCACTAAGAAAATGGAGCACGAGAAAGGGAAAGAATGAGAACAAGAATAAGAACAAGAACAAGAGGCAAGAACAACAACAACAACAACATGAAAAGCAAGAGAAAGTGCAACGCAATAGCAAGAAAAGGAGTAAGAACGAGAACAAGAGAAAGAACAAGAGGCAAGAAAAACAACAACAACAACAACAAGAGACAAGAACAACAACAGTAACATTAACAACAACTACTACTACAACAAAAACAAGAGCACTAAGAGAATGGAGCACGAAAAAGGGCTCAAGAAAATGTTTTATAATTAATTCTTTTGAAAAACTCATATCAGTAATATATGGTACTAACAACTCATATAAAGGTTAAGACAACAGCAGGCAAGTTCTATCTTTCAAATTGGTCTGTTTTCATAATGAAAGAACATGCACTTACTGCTTCGCATGAAGTAGCCGGTGTAAACTTGATTAAGAGGGATATCATAAAAAGAAACGGGTAACCACATGAAAGCTCTACATTCTTGCAAATTGACGTTTGAGCGTTTTATTACCGAATTTTTCTCCATTTGCGTCTTACTCCACACTAATCTCTTTAAAATCTTTTCCTTCTTGTTGGTTGACTCAAGTTGTACCAATTCAAGCAACAGAAACTTTATTCTCGGTAGAGCCAAAACGTTCAGGTTTCAGCCGATATGAGTCACACTCAAAATTTATTCAACTAGCTTTCACTGTTTATGAACGAGAAAAAGGTTGACTGCTTACATAGTTAACATACAAAATCTTTGAACAACTGACCTTTGAAAAACTCTTATGGGTAATTCGGAGATATGTGTATGCTCCTTCACATATCAGAAGATCTTCATTGTTCATAAAGCCAAATAATTTTCGGTGGTGCTAAAACTAATGGTTATGAATCCTCTCAATCCTAATAAGGAGTTACAAGTACCTCCCTTTAACAAACTCTTAAATATTTAATAGATTTTAAACCTTACCGAACAACAATTACAAAACGTGGACGGTTGCAAAATTTGTACAAATTTTCGTTGAAATCTCAATTTCTAATGATTTGATGCACTTGAAAAGTCTGAGTGTGTTGTCAAGTAACATGGTTTACAGAAAAAAAATCGCAATAAAGATGTGGGTTTGACATGACATTAAGAACTTCCTATAGAGTTAGAATAGGCAAACCTTGATTAAGAACACGTAAAGCCCCGAAAATTATCTCTCAGCACTAGTTTTTAAAATAGAATTGAACCACCAGGACCTACTCTTGATAGTTTATGAGAACAGAAACTAGATATTTAGTTGAAATAGCCAAATCTGTCATGTTTTCATTAGCACAACACTGATTCTAACAAAACGCGTAGCGTCGAGTCAGAACTTTATGAGTCTAGAGGATTAACGGCTGCCATAGTCACTCTCATGATTTCGACTACGGCAATAAAGTTTACTTACTACATTGCGATCTAATTAAATAGCAAGTCGTGCATTTTATAAAGTATGTTACACAATGAGCACGCTTGCCTGCAAAACATCCTATTTTAGTTAGTTTTAACAAGTCGGTAACTTCCTAGCTTTTAGTGCATGCTATATGCATGACACAGTTTTTATAATTTAGCAAATAAAGATTTTATATTTTAAAACAAATACAATGAGAAGCAACCTTTGGTTTTAATACCTCTTTCAAGACCTCGTTTAATTTTGAAAGCAGACTTTGTTGAATTCTAATTCCGGCGATAAGTCCTTAACCTTACTGTCATCAGTCAACAACTTTCAAATTATTATTAAAGTCCTTTGTTGTGTTACAGCATCGGGTACAAGCCACGTACATTATATCTCATTCATTTTAGCTTAAACATACATCGAAGATCGATTTTCCTTAGAGACTAAAAGGCTCCAACCACATGCCTGAAGTACCGTACCGTCAGTACAATAATCAGTGCAAGGCACACCAGAAACAGTCCTAAAAGGTGAAAGCGATTAACCACGGGTTTATAAGTCTTTTGACGACAAATTAAAGTGCTGCCCGTTTTCTGTTTTCTTTGAGTTCGCTCAGTGAGCCTCGGATGTTTTAATTACAACTGATTCACAGGACACTACTGATAAGTGAAATAAAATAATGATCTGAGTATAAAAGAGTAATTTGGTTGCTCATGGAATGAGCTCAAGATGGAATATTTACTTAAGATGTACTGATATATTTCATATAAAAGAACACAAACCTCGAACATTCAAAGAGCCACGACGATCACTAGTAAGTCACACAGCTGTACACAGCTGCTTTGGCCACACGAATTGATCAACAGAGTTGCGTGTATTGCAGTCTTTAGCGCTTTTCACTATTCACCCTCGTCGGGGAACTCAGTCAAGCAAAAAAGTTACTTAGCGTATAAGTTGCCTGTATCTTACTAAAAGTAAAAAATTTGTTTAAACACTTTCATACTGTTTGATGTGAGAAAACAGTATGAACTGATCCCGAGGCCGGAAAGACGAGTGATTATACTCTTTTACTGGTACTCCTATTATTCGGAGCTAAAATAAATTTTAGTTCCTACGTCAGCCACTCAAATCTAATGTTTTCCCTTTTTCCTGCGATAAAGTATATTGTTAAATGAATTTATGCTTGTGTTACTATATAAAAATAAATTGCACTTTTTTTACGAGATCCTTTTTTGCTGTGTAGATAGTGTCTCTCAATGAGGAAGGTGAAAACTGAATAAGCTGTAGTCGTTATATTTTCTACAGAGACAGGCATTCGAAGCCATGCAGGAACTTGCTAAGCTAGCCACAAGCAATGAGTCAACACAACCAGCCAGGCCGATTGGTATAAGATATAATTATGATTTCAATGGGTTACAACATTAGTCTGTCCCAATTTGGGTGGCAGTTTTAACCTAACGAAAAGAAAACTTAGTTCTGTAAGTTATATCGAGTTTTTATAAGATTTGGAACAGAATAAACGTGCGCACCTTCAATATTTTTATGACGCTTCATATCTATCAAAAGCATAAAATTTTACAAGCTCCTTGGAGTTCTTACCTTCTTGAAATCCGTTGAGCAGTGGAATAATAAAGTTGTCAAGCTCTCGTTCAAGACTCATATCGTGGTACAAAGCATCTGCAGAAGAGATGGGAGAGCTGCGCCTGTTCACCATTCCTGGCCCCACCAAACAAAAAAAAACCTGTTTCTTTACCGCTCTTTAGAAGCTCGTCTTTTAGTGTGTTATGAACTCCACTTGTTTATTTTTACTTTCCTAACGATGCACCTCGAAGTATTTTACTGAACTAGACAGGAATCTGACCAGCCTAGAATATTTGTATTGACCGCAACTAGATGTATTTGTTGATATCCGGTCATAGGAGAAGAGAAGATAATGAGCCCGATATTTTGTACATGAGTGAACTCGCCGGATGTTTAGCAACACCACCACAGGACACGGGATCTAACAATAAAGAGGCCAAGACTTCCGCCCTGGACCTGGGGCTAGTTAAATCATCCATTCACCGATTGAATGCAGGAGTTTTCACAATTTATAAACTTTTCCCACAAGAATCGCTGGAGTCTACGAAAGCGTCTGCCTTTTGAGTACCACTTAAACGAACCAAGTTGAACAGACACACTTGGAAAAACTTAAGCTGAGCTAAGTTAAAAACAGTGATTTATGGCACTGAGCTGCGGAAGCGTCACGCATTTAGTCATCCCACGTGCCGGCCTTCACAATAAAACCCAATATAAAACAGAACATATATGTATACACAAAAAATATTCAAAACTAAAATTGTTTAACTTGGGAAAAATATTTCTAGTACGCTCTGATTATGTTACAGCATTTCAAAAAGATCTAAGCTTTTTGTTCCTTTTTCATAAAGAAAAAATGAAGACTTGAACATTTTTGTAAGGCCGGAATTGTGCCGGAACTGGAGATTAACTACTGTTACGGCTGTTCAACCATAACTTGACTGTGGCCGAATAAATGAGTCACGCGACCGCGCAATTCTGGTTGTGAAGTTGCAAAGTCAAACTGTTGGACGCTGTCATGAAAACTGTCTTCGAATTTAAACCCAAAAACAAAGACAAAGGAATTTGTGAGTGGGGTTGACGAACAGTAGCTATTGCTCATGTGACGAATATGGCGACAAGCTGCATTCCTAAATTTGTTGCGAAATGCGAGACGAACATAACATTGCGCAACTCTTTCACGACGCTTCGTGTTCCGGTCTGGCGATGGACAGGCAGTAATGGTGCCTTCATAATGTTTTATTATGACCATCAGTCTAAATTCACAACTTTGAAAGTCAGAACCAAGTGTAAGTGCAAGGTAAGGCTTATTCGTGAAGGTATTTTCAAAAATACCGTTTAGCTACGTCAAGCATTAAGTGTCGCAATGTTTACAATTATGACGCCAACGCAAATACACGGCCAACAGAAGAGTTCGCCAAATAATATTGCCAGATCACATTCAACAGTTCTGTAACTTAAAAAAAATCGTTATTCATGATATTTCCAACAAAAAAGGGCATAAAGATTATTTAGAACTAGTAGGTCATGATAGCTATGAAGCAATGCGGGCAGGAACTCAAACCATGGATTCTGAAGACAGTGGTGACACTGCAACGCGTGGGCGTTTGTTAATATATGCTGATCATCAGCAAGTTGCGAAATCGCTAGCCACGGTCAATTTGTGGCAGCTTAATGATTATCCGTTTTATGTTTCGCGCCGGAAAACAGTCAGAACTCTACAGAAACCAATAACAGCTTCTTCATAACTACTTCCTAGTCTTCAAAAATCTTAAGTGAGTAAAAGAATTATAGCCCGTAATTATTGAACTTAAAAAGTAATAAGTTATTACGCAATTCTTGTTCTTGGGTCGATTTCTCCCAACCTAAAAGGATTCAGAGCTGGGTTCAGGTAAGATTCAGTTGATGAAGGCGAGTTTCCGGGGAGAGAGCGGATTGGCAAGACCGGAACACATAAACGTCACGATACTTGCAACAGTAAATATATACAATGATGTACTAGATTAATGGATCACTAATGTTTAGTCTGTTCAATTAAACGTAAACACTGTTTAAGAGAAACTTTGCAATCTCGTTTTGAAACAGAAAGACAAACGTTTAGTGCTTCTGCCGGTGCTGTATCGACACATTGCAGGTGCCGATTAAAAAATCTTAGTAAATCTAATATGTATGCTATAGTTTTCTTCCCACGCATGTGGTTGGACAGTTGAACAGGTATCATTAGGTCAAGAGGTACAATACCAACCACTTCAGAACAAGTCGTTCGAAAAAGGTCATCTATAATTAAACGTCAGTAAAAGAGTGATTTCCAAGTTCTTGAAGCGGGGCTTTCTTTATTTCATATCCATGGCATACAGAACGTCACACACTGCAGTAAGTGTTTCGTGTGACCCTCATTTATATCAAGAACTGATTTTTTCCAAAAGCGCTCTCGATCGTCCTTCCATTTTTCCTACTTTTGGTTTTGTCTTAAGTATTGCGGTAAATGATAGTACTACTTCCCGGGGAAAAGTTTAAAATCGAAACCAGTAGTCTAAAATTGTACACAAACTTTGTTTTTAAGTCTTGTTAGTGTGTTGTATTTTGACTAGAATCATTAAATAGCGCGTTCACTGATCGTGAGCCCGGCTGCAATGCATGAGATGACGTTCGTCTAGTCCAAAGTCGAACGCTCGCCCACGTTTTCAACATATAAACTGGAACCTAGCTTCGGTTAGCTAGCTAACTTGCATGGTTAATTTTCCTTGATTTCAGTTTTTACATTTCGATGTAGTGATTTGTCTTAATAGTTAATTCTAATAAACGCCTGAATGGCAAGAGCCTCCTCAGCAATACACAGAAACTGCTCTATTCAATGAAGTTAATCAAAGTACCAAGCCGTCTCTAACTCCTCCTTCAGATCTGGTGTGTGTGCATGTCGTCAGTTTTCTTTAACTGTGATTTACTTTAAAAGTTTTATTTATTTGAAAAAATTCCGCAGCTTGCGCTCGCCACTTATTCGATAAACCCTTTCTTTCCAAATTTAGCGATAGTTTACCTCCCTCAGGCGAAGTGTCAAATTGACACAATCAGCTTAGTTCCAGTTATAAGCATCAAGCCATCCGTAACTTCTGGTGCATTCTTAAAACCGCTCTATAGCACTTGAAAAGTTTGTTTGGTGAAGCATTTATCACTCGCAGTGAGATTTGGCAGCTACAAGCTTTCAGTTAGCAAGCGTTGATCGATGTCGAGTAAAAATAGATTGTTGACAAGTACTTAACTGTTGAACAGAACAGGAATTCCGTGTTTGAAATATACATTTCTATTAAAAGCATGGTTTTCAAACATTAACGTATAGCCGCGGATTTGTGGTTGAAAATCAAAGGTTAAGGACTGTGATAAGTTTTCTACTACTTTTAGTCACTGATAAAGAGTGCCCTTTTTCCCTTCTAATTCTTGGCCGTTTATTGATTCTTTGTTTGCAACAGCTCAGCGGCAATCAGATCAGTTCTGCAAAGGCGATCAACTTACGACTTAGACTGTCCATGACCATGGTATCGATGCCTTCTATAAAACAACACAAAAGGAAGCAACGTGCGCAACAAAGCCACTAACTAATTCCAGTAACTGGAGAACACGCGGGGCCACTTACTGGTGCTTTATTTTTTGCTTTTTAAAAAGCGGCATTGAAAAAAGTTGTACAGTGTGGAAGTCAGCTGAGCCAATTGAGCGCTTAATCACCGCAAGCCAGATATTGGTCGACTAGGAGTCTTCGAGAACCTTCCACTAGCTAGTCACGTAGCAATCTCTAGTCCCAAATTGATGAATAATAATGCTTTGTTTTACAACAAGGATTATGAACTGCACTTCCATTTCCTTGAATTTTGGCATTGAAGAATGGTCAAACACTTTATTCACATTACAGAAGCTAATACATGTTAAAAAATTGCAACACACTGGCTATTTAAATAACCGGATTAGAGGGCTTTACTTCATGTAGGCAAAAATACAAAACCTGACAATATTAAAGTATAAAACGAAACTATAAGATATAATCATACACAGCCAGTTATGCTGTGTTTATATATATGTACATGTACAAACGCTACCCTGTAGAGTTCTCTTCTTGCAATTACGTTCATTTGGTTCTGCAGCTTGCCATAGGAAAAGCGCCAACGCGCGTATGTCGTATGGTTCACAAAGTTCCAAACAATTTTTCCTTTGTAAATATACCAGTGCTTACAAACCATTGTGGCTGAGAGCGAAGTAGCTCTAACCACTCAAAAATAACACACTGAAGAATCTCGAGCTTGGTTTAAAATTTCAAGAACCAAGGGCAAGGGTAAAATATTGAAATCGGTTACGCTTCGCTTAAGAACCTTTTATCTCTTCTTTCTTCAACAAGCTACTTCTCTTGGTATTAACATCGCGAGGAGAACAACCGCCATTCACCAAAGTGGAGGAAACTGTTGCGACAGAATATCTGGATACTACACACTAACTAAAACATTTAAGGCTGTCCCTGAAGTACCTCTGCACAGACTGATACATTTTCCATCCGCCATCAGGAGGGGTTTGGAAGTAAAACACTTTTGTGCAATTGTGGTTGATGGCGAATATTTTCGGTCCTCCAACTTGCTTCGTGTTGAACACGCTGCCGGCCAGGGTAATTCCACCATGTGCACATCGATCCACGTTGAGGTAGTAGCGAAACGATCCTGGAAATGCGAAAGAAATTCAAATATCAATACACCCTCGACCGCTCATCCTTTTAAGAGTGTCCTTTTTAAGATCATTGACAAAACTATTTAGAATGTTTGAAAAGTTTGGACCTGATGTGAATTTCTTCGTACGTATAAATATTTATTCTCCTCCTCTAGATATCTTAACCCTTCACTTGCTAAATTTTTGAAAAATCTTAACAAAATTATCAAAGTTATAAAATTTAGAATTTGTTGAAGCAATGGACATTTTCAAAATCTACTAGTAAAGACAAAGAAAATGAATGATTAATTTGTAGGTTTTCAAGCAGTGGTTTTAGAGTTAAAACTTTTTTAGTTTATGTGAAACCGTGTTTAGTAGTATAAGGGTTAATTTGACAAGCACTATAGTTTGTTTTCTTTACTTTTCTAAATCATTATTTTCTCCTTGTTTTTAAGATATTCTCAGCCTGTTCTTTGATATACATGGTTAAATCACATTTTTTTCTACATTGACAACATGCACCTAGCAAAACAAAACATTCAAAAGCTACATCGATTTATTCAACTTCGTTCATTACCTGATTTGTTACGGACAGGGTAGAAGCTATGATCATCGGGCAGTTTTCTTTTCAAATCATCAAATTTGAACTCAACTCCGTGTACAGTATAACGCTGAAATCAAGAAAACATCATTTCTTAACGAAGAAACCATTTGGAAAACATTATTGTAGCAATATAAAGGCATTATGCTTTCACAGCAATCGGCGCAAAAACTGTTTCAAAATTTCTTAGTTTCTATTTTAAAGTTATAACAATTAGACAACAGACGTCGCGTTGTAAGTTTAGTGCAGCCGTCGTTTGAGTCCAGCTATCGAGTTAAGAAGTGATAAAGGCTAGGCTGAACTTAGAACATTTATTTTTGGCAGACTAAAGACCCAATCTTAAGTTCAAACTATATATCGTACCGCCCGTAAAGCGATGAAGCAAATTGGATCCATTCAAACGCGAAACCCATCTACATATACCTAAAAGTCATAAGTCGTTTCCCTCTGCCATGTGTGTAGCGATAACTTATACCAACTAATCAAATTGCAACCAGTCGATCTAATACTGACCTGGGCTATGTCACGAAACGGGATGTACGTAAACGTGGCTGTGCTGTGGGGAATTCTTCCCCGCTTACACATCCAGTAGCGGAAGGCGCTTGAAGGGTAGAAAACTTGGAACAACAATACGCCTAGCAAGCCAAGAAGCAGCACGAGCGCCAATATCACCCGGCACAAAACTGCAGGTGGAAGGGAAGCATCAGTTCTTATGAATCTATGAGCGCGGCGCTTTTTAGTAAATAGCTCTGCATGGTTTCAAACAAAGCATACATTCTGGTAAACGCGTATACTATTGCATGCAACTGTTGCAGTTGTTACCACGCCCCTTTTCAACACTCGCAGCAACTTGAAAAGAACTAAATTTAGCAGCGGTAATGCTGAAGAACATGCTACTTTCATTGAACTGTTGTCTAGTATCGAAGAACAAAAAAATTTGAAGCGAAACGTCTGGGTAGCAGAAGGCGCGAGAGATCAGGCGCTTAATTTGAAACGTCGGCGACTCACTCGTTTCGAATCCCTAGAAGAGGAGCGTCTAAAAGACGGCCATGGGGACTGGTACGAGAGAGCTGCTGGTGTTTCAGGCAGCCTACGTGGCATGTTGCAAATTTTTGTTTCGTGTAATTGTTTTGGCAAACTTATTGCACGCAACGCTTCAGAAATGGGTTTGATTTCGCTGCCTGTAGCAGTTGTAAAGTCATAAAATACTACATCTTTTGACGTTTCGCTATACCTGTACATGCGAGGGGTTTCTATACTACGTTTTTTACCATCCAGCTGTTAGGGCATCGATTACACATATTCTCTAACACTTTAAAAAATAAGAGCAACAAAATTCAAATTATACTAGAAGCAACACCAGACAATAACGAAAGTTGTAATAAAATTTTAACAAAACCGATGACATAACTTACAACAATAAGCTAGCAAAAGTTCGATTTCATCGCCTCGCTCTTCTTTAACCAGAATTCATTGCGCTGCAACCAGAGTGCACTGCGCGCCCTGGCGGAGCCTCGGATTGATCGGAAGGCAAAGTAGAAAGCACAAAAACAGAGATTTTACATCGTTATGTATCAATATAATATTCCATATCATTTTTAACTGACCAAAATATCTGCAGTATTATCTTGGCCTTGAGATATACTAGTTGCATGATTTACTGATTTCTTATGCTAATTTACGTTTGTAGGTATTTTAACAACGCTTTACCTTTGCGCATCTGTTTTCGTTCCCTTTTCAATCTGACCATCAGTTCCATTTCAAACTGGTCGTACAGGTTCTCGATCTCCATGGTGATTTGCTTGTTTTGCACTCCCAGGACGATGCAAACGAAACACTTCACCAAGTGCGTCTCACGAGCTCCAGATGATCTGCTGGTTTCCAAGGCCATTCCTAGCATGTTGTTCTCCTTGCTAACAGCCTTCCAAAAAAAATACATGTAAGCAGACAAGAATTTGCAACAGAGCTTTACGGACGACTAGATCGTTTTCGTTGAAGCTGAATAGTTGCCAGTGAGTCAGCTGAGGGGAGCATCCCGAGACTAACGAGGGGCAGATTACCTACAGAGTCGATGCGTAAACATAAATGAATTTGGTGAAGAGTAAAATACTCGCGACTGTAAGAATGTAGCAGAAAGGCCTGTGAGCCAATCGAATAATGCGTTTTTGGGAATAAGCCACTCACAGTGGCAACTAATCATGGTGGGGCGTTGTGGCTTTTCAGTGTCGTGCCTTGAACTTAATTTCCTTATTAAACGATAGTGACCATGAAAGAGGTCTGCTCGTTATCAATCAATCAGTCGATCACACAATCAACCAACCAGCCAACCAATCGCTCTTTTTGTCTTTAAGGTGTTCAAAGCTATTGCTCATGGATGATGGGTCACAGAGGATCGAATGGGTTGTCTTGAGTTCAAAAATCCAAGATTAAAACAAAACAAAGAAAAACGGTAAAAAGTGGCACAGAGATGAATGCTGTGCCAGTTAATATCAAAACCACTCCCAGGGTTCCCTGCGCTTATTGCCAGATATAAATCGGGGTAACCTAGAACCCTTGTAAGTCCCGAATCAGGAAAAAATGTTTAGTAAATCAACTTATTTAGTTAAACTTACCATGGGAAGCACATAGTCAGAATTACCCGGGGTTCATGGGAAAAAAAGAAACCATAAACTCTCGTTAAATGGCTTAGTAAAAAAATGGCTTAGAAAAGGTTAAACATAAATTCTACGAGTTTTTCGTTATTTGAATGTAAGCAAAGGCAATAAATATACGCAAGAATTAGCTGAAAAGTAAGAATAAAAAGAAAAAAACTTACAACACCAAGAGGTAAACTGGATTCTGGAACTGCAATGCCGGGGTGGGTGATGTCTACAGAGGCATATACTCGTTCTCCGGCTTGTACCGTGCCCATACACTTCACCTTGACCACGCCGATGACGCACACCACATCAGTCTTGTCTAAAGAAAGTACACGCAATGAGAAGATTCCGAGTGGAAGGACTTGAAAACAAAGAAAAACTCACTAGGGGCCAAAACGTTTTAACTATAAGACATGAATTCCCATGCAGGTTTTGAAAAATTCTGAAATTCTGAAAATGATTGATTCACTCTATATATGCAGTATTGTATATTTTCCGGACTACAGAGCATGGGTTATCTATTAATTTCACCTTATATCGGAGAAGGCGTGGGTGTTCTACAGGTTCGGGTTATCTGTTAGATTCTCAAACTGATCTGACTACAGTTACGACACTTGCATTATTTTCAAAAATTGTTCTGCTAGATTTAAACTTTAAACGTTATGATATGCCTTGAAGAAGTGAATGAAAAAGGGTGCGTGTTATCTATATATTGACTTTTGTTGCTCTTAGTCATAAATTGTGGGGGTGCGGGTTATAGTCCAAAAAATACGGTTTCCGCAATTTTCTTTTGAAATTTTACCTAAACAAATAAAAAGGCCTCAACTGTACTGGTATTGCACTGTTATAAAGCACACATAAAACAATTTTTCAACGTAAAAATAGGATCCAGAGTCAAACGTTGAGTAAAATCCGGCCGAAATGTGGCTAACAAAAACCTAACCGTTATTAACATGACAATCAAAGAACCAAAGAGCAGAACAAACAAACAACATCGAGGGACACTCATTACAACCTAAGATCTAACAATAAATACATCATAAGGAAAACGAACACGGACCGCTTTAGAAATTTTGTTTCATGTAAACATTCGAGATATTTATCATAGTATTGTAATTTTGTGGTGCTGCTGAGCTGACCGTGCCTATAACTCAGGTTTAAACTGCAAGAGGTATGAATAAACCTATCATCATCTGATTCACGGAACAGTCGAACAAAACAGACTGCTTAAGATGAAAGAATCAGGTGGTGCTAAAACTGCTGAGGACGTCTACCTAACGCAAAGGAAAGGGTGTCTGAACAAACCGTTTAATGATCTCTCAACAGAAAGGATGTCAAAACAAGCCTATAAATGATCTCTCAACGGAAAGGATGTTAGAACAAGCCATTAAGTGATCTCTCAACGGAAAGGATGTTAGAACAAGCCATTAAGTGACGTCTCAACAGAAAGGATGTCAGACCAAGCCAGAACAAGTGGTTAAATGACCTCTCAACAGAAAGGACGTGAAAACAAGTCCTCAAATGATTCCTCAATAGAAACTTAGGATGTCAGAAGGGCGGGCGATATAATTTTTGAAGGTTGCTGTACTGGAATCACCGGAGATCGAGCAGCCGTGTTTATCTTTACACTCCGTTCTTTAGTCGTTGCCTTCTTGCTTTACAACACAGCATAGCACACACAGTCGAGGCTCCGTCGTATGTTTTATAAAAAAGAATCCAGAAATTTCCCCATGCGTATTTTCTGCCTAAAAACACTTTATTTTCTAAACGAACAGAGGCGACATGAACTTATATCTATATTCTCTCAAAGTACACTCAACAGCCAATCTGAGCCTCGTTATGATAAATCTTTATCGTGATTATTCTATTTATGACAATGTGGTGGTAAAAGTGCCGATGGCAATAATAAGGACCGACTTTGATGAATACCTACCGTTCTCCAGCCCACGCGGCCTGGCCTCTAAGTAAGCCGAGCGACTTATAACACCAGCAAGGTAGGCACCATTCGCGTTCTTATTTGTTAGTAACTCGATCTGAGTTTGTCCATTTTCACCTTCGCAGAACGCAACAACATCTCCCTCGTTGTATTGACCGCAAAGCTCTGGGTCACTCAGCCGTATATGGTAGCCCAGGTCCGCCTTGCCTGTCGGCTCCATCGAAGAAAAAGTTAAGTAGTCGATCTTAGCACGGGAAGCCTCCAACTGATCCAGCACTCGAAGATTTTTCACCACTTCCGGGCACGCTGCTGATCAGACACAACTCGATAAGAATATCAAAACCAGGAAGCAAAAAAGGCAGGCGGTAAAAAGAAAATAGGCGGCTTTTTCACGGACAACGCACAGAGTAATGAGGCGAGAGCGGTAGATAGCAAAAATACATAGATTGATAATGGCAAGTAAAACAAAGTATTTTTGCTGAAACGTTAGGCATACAAGTCGCCTTACCTTGATAGATGAGCGGGCTACCTGTGCCGCTTCCACCCATAGGACTCCCATGGACCAGACCCGAGTCACCTGAGCCTGCGATACAACAAATAGCAAGTATGATTATCTCTTCATTTGAGCTACGATGTTACTCATACTCTATACTGAACACATTGTAAGGGAGATCTCATCCCAAAAAACGGGTTTTCGTAAAAAATTCAAGCAGCGGGTTCTTTGCAACATATAGAACATTGTGGCTCTTTCAGTTATTAAAACAGAAAAAAGTCTCTCGGCGAAATAGCTTAAAGAAAAGATAATCAGCGATTAGTCAGAATCAAGGCTATAATTACGGATAATCAATCACATCAACAACGCACCGAAAATCTTCTTGCTGTTTCACCTTAACCGAACAACTTCCTCTCATCCCTTTCATCGTCAACCACGAACACAGTTAACCCAACCCATTATCTCAACCCCTTTCGCCGTGAAACAATGAGCACAGGTAACCCAACCACATTATCTCAAAACCATGGGCAAAGGAAACCCAACCCCATCATATCAATCCCTTTCACCGTGTAGCCATGGGCACAGGTGTTCCAACCTGATCATCTCAATCCCTTTCACCATGTACCAATGGGCACAGGTAACCCAAACCTGATCATCTCAATCCCTTTCACCATAAAGCCATCGGCACAGGTAACCCAATCCCATCATATCAATCCCTTTCAACGTGTAGCCTTGGGCACAGGAAACCCAACTCCATCACATCAATCCCTTTCACAATCCCAACTGCCTTCTGTTGCAAAAACATGGATGCAGACCGCCCAACCTTCTCCTCCAAGTGACTGGTGGCACCTACCGTTGCTATCTCCGCGGGGACGCCTGGTTTCAGGCTCCAAATCTTTGTTCTCTGCTGTTTCTAAAACACAAAGGTTATACTCAGTACAAGAATTGAAGCTGTAGCATATTACCTAATACCTGTGGCTTAGAGTACAACTCTAGTTAGGCTGTATGCATGTAAACAAAACATTCTCTTAAAATCAAAAACAGGCTAAAGTATCGTGCTTGTGATAGCAGAATGATACTTTTACTGTAGGTGTTGTAGCGAATTTCGTCGTAACAAAAAACCAAGAAAGTCTAGTAAGATTTAACTTTTGTGACCAAATTGCGCAGCTCGCGACACAGTTGATACGAGCTCACATTTCATTTATCATTATGTCGCCTGCAACGCGTACTTGACTCCAAAAGGTTGTATATCGACATACAGAAATCTGGGTTCGCACTTAACAGGAGTGTCGTACTAACAATACCTGGGCCGCTTTTCCTTTTTTTCGGTCGCGGTTTGGTTGTCAGGAGGAACGGCTTGCTGTAGAACTCCTGGCTCTTGGTGCCATCAATGTAATACATGACACTAGACAGCTGGAACAGATTGCGCTTGTCCATCTCACACTTAGCTAGTTTGTAGACTGGCCCTTCCGGCCCGGCGTACACTGAATCCAGGTCTACGGAGAAATATTGCTGTAGGAGAAACGTACATCCCAAGTCCATTAGCTGGTGATAACTGATCTCCTTTATACTTGTTTATAATAAT
>JAOBAT010072512.1:0-21531 GCA_026413305.1 Hydrozoanthus tunicans | reverse complement strand
TCGCGCTTGTTGGATATGAGATGATTTATAGCCAACTCGGCGCTACGCGCCTCGTCGGCTATTTACCATCTCATATCTAACGCGCGCTCTTGGAATAATTGTTTATTATACAATGACGAGATAAAGCAACAGTTTTTGTACAATAAGGAAAAAACAAGTGATCGAACAATAAGGACATGAAGCAACAAAAATAATGCAACGGCGCATGTCGAGTGACACCTTGTCTTTTGTGTCCTTGTATTCTCGCAAATACAGTAACTACGTGAAGAATTGTCAAAACCTCAACGCTTGAATATCGGCCGTGGTGCACATGCTAATCAAATACAGACCTATTCACAACAAGAGGCTACTGGTAGCCTACACTCGGGCCGGTAAAAAATTCTTTGCAATAGATCAATTAATTTACAGAGCAAACAAAATCGTGCTTTTACATGCAGCCCGCTAAGCATTGTGGGATGGCCATGCAAAAACTGCATGCCGATTTTGCTAGCCCACGATACCAACGCGACCCGACGAAAAAAAAAACAGCCTCGAATTATTGACTCGGTGCCTCACGGCCCGAGTAAATAGTGGCGATTTAACTATATTTAACCACAAACTTACAACTTCAGACGAAGGCAAATCTTCGTTCCCAACAGCCAGATCTAGTACCGATATGATTGTATGTAGCAGAAAGTAGTCACATTGGTCGTGAAGCCCAATTCTGTCGACAACGGCAACAATCTGGCTGACCTGTGTAAAAAAAGCATTTATAAATGCTCATAGAAACCATAGTGCGCCACTTGTAAATCTGGTTTCGACTTGTTCTTCCTTTTACATCTCTTAATTTTAGTAAAACAATTAACAGGTTGTTTACACTGTATTTACCACTTGACTGTATGATACATAATTTTCAGATTATAAGCTGTCGAATATTTGTTGTATTAAACATAAATACGCTATTCAACATGGCGAACTTAGAACAAAAAAAGTCGGAGCATAATTTGCTCACAACATGCGCGCGCATGCCGTAGGCATCTCAAGTAAAAAAAACAGGCAGAGAAACCATAACATACTGCACTAAAATTTTATGTGAAAGGTGTATATAGATAACAACTCATAACGTGTTAAGGAGTTCCTACACTTTATGTTAAGCCTTTAGCTCCTTAAAACACAATATGGCAAAAACATAAATTATGTGAGTAAGCTAAATGGTCAAAATATAATAGAATATGAGTAGTTACTTCTAGACGAATCCTTTTAGTTTGGACGAATGCTCGTTGGTAATAAGTTTTCTACTGTACTTCCCTGAATCACAATTGCCCATTTTTTTCTATTCATTGTTGGGTTATGAAAACTTGCTTACTGCAAGTGCGACTAACCTTTACTGACTCTGGTATATCAACGTTGAAGACATTTTGACCATTATCCTCAGTCGCCACTCCTGCCAGGAACTGATTGACGAGCCTTTGCAGCAACACTAAACTTAACCTTCGTTTTAACTCGACACCTTGCTCAGTCAGCGGTTGAATCTCGACAAGGTGAAGAAGGTTGCGATGGTTGGTGCTCAGGCGAACAATAATCTGACAGAGCTCCTTGATCTGAAAAAAAAGTCTTACATGATGAAATGAAATAGTACTCTTATACATTGTACAATCTGGTGAAATCATCTAGGGTCATACAATCAGATTGAATAATACTTTTCAATCTGATGAAATGATAGATTTACATTGAAGAAAAATAAAAAGGTTTCAACGTAAACACACGGAAGATTGGTAGAACACAAGATAGTGAAAGTTCCAGCTTATCGAGTGTTCTCCCAAACTCCCAAGGGTTTACATACTCAGGTTATGTAAACACGAAAACTATTTTATATTTCTTTTGTAAAAATACTTATTTTATAAAGTGCTTCTTCTTGCAAGCAACGCAGTTACAGTTCGTTTGGCTTTTTCGGCTGTTTCAATTCATGACAAAAACAAATCCCAAAGAAAAAAATAGTTATCTTCCAATGTTGGACTCACAACGAACTTTGTGTTTGTATGTTTGTTGAGTTAGGTTACTAAAAGAAACTGAGCTAAATAAAGTGTTGCGAGAGGCTTCACAAGTCAAGAAGATTTGACGAGAATCATGTCTACATACTTTCATGTAAAATGGTTATTCAGATGTAAGTTAGTTTTACGATTAAAATATGGTGCGCGTGACAAACATTTTAAGTATTAGTCACTTTTTTCAGGGTTCCTAAGCTAACTACACACCTCATCAGGCCACTGGGTGGCTCCGAAACATTGTAAAACTGCAGCAATACACATCTCAATGTCAAACAACACTGTCTGTAACCTCAAGTCCAAAGAGCATCGGCATAAAATCACCATTAACTGTTTCAAGTCCTGTTCAGTGTAACTCAATGGGCTGTTCTGGAGACAGTGATTGTAAAAATTCACCAGCTTTGAAAAGTTTAGGACAGGAAATGATGTAAAAGATAAATCTTCTTGGTTTGTTTCATTATCACAACTATCGCACTTCTCCTGGGAAAATCTTCCTTCGTTATCAAATCCAGCTGGAATTGTCAGGTAGTCATACTGTAAGGGGAACAAACTATCCATACTTGCTCCATTCCTTGTAAGGAATTTAAGAAATGATTGTACACTGGGTACCCAAGTCATTCCTCTATTTCCCTTTGGCACATTTGGTCTTTCCTGAAATAATACATAAATACATTAGCAAGGGTTTCAATAAGTTTTGAAGCAGGTGGTAGACCGTCCCTATCAACCTTAATTTTTTATTTTTCAGATTAAAACTATTGTCATCTGCGAACTCAAAATTCGAATGACCCAAAACAATTTCCACCTTTAAGTATGCTTTTTAATAAAAAAAAAAAAGATCAGAATGTAAATTTTGACTGAGCAGGCTGGGAACTGGTAACCTGTGACATAGCAGCAGTGAGTTATGTGGTCTTTGTTTAAAAAATTTCATTTCTGTTAAAAAATGTCATAAAATTTTTATTTCAAACTTTTTCAAGGAATCATTCATTGATTAAAGTTATAGCAATGTGACTGTTGTAGCTAGAATTGAATTATTTTACATAAAAAAGATTGCCTTGTGCTACGTCATAAAATTATGCCTCCTGCTACATCATCATTGCATGCTTCAAGTCTAAAAAATGTAAAAGGATATAGGCGAGAAAAGGTTTTATTTTCGAAAATTACTATAATTATTAAAGGGTTCTACTTTTCATCTAGAACTTAAAAAATAAGCTTGATAGGGACTTTACTGTAACTATTATAAAAAGTAGGAGTAGAAATTCGGCAGTTGCTGGCTTCTATTAAAGCTGCTGGATTGGAAAAGAATATAACCGTTATACTTTTGGTCAGGGTTGTCCTTTCTGCGAAGAGCTTCTAAGCTAAAAAAATGAAGGGTCTAGTGTAAAAATGATGTAAATGACTTTGTATGAAAGGCTAAATTCTCCCAATGATTGTGAATAGATAATAGGGATAATGTTATGGAAAAATGACAACTTCATCAAAAGTCGCTTACATCGTTTTTAAATTGCATTTCAATATTGCAGTGGAAGCAACTAAAAAATCTATGTGGTGCATTTTACAAGTACTGTGAAACAATAATAAAATGATGTCAAAGAAAACGCCATCAGAAAAACCGCTTTTTCTCACACCCAGTAACCTTAGCTTATTTCTAGTTCTTATTAATGCTGACAAGAATACTTTTAAGGCACCATTGCCCCCTTCCCTCTCCCCCCTAGGTACTAGTTTGCTTCTCACCTGCCTTCCAGCAACAAGCAACGCCCATAAAGCTTGGTATGCACAACTGCTGATGTGAATATCTTGATGGTAACACATTACATTGAAAAGCCATTCTGAAACTGGTTTTGGGCAGGGCTTCATTAAGTAGTGATTCATTATCCAACTGCCGCACAGAAGTTCACGGAGCTGGGAACAGCTTGATGTGGTAAACAGTTCTTCAACACCATCTGTACCTGATATGCCGCACTTGGACACCAGTTCTACCATATCAATCTCCTTTTAAAAGCAGGTTAAGTAAAATATATGAATTATGTATGCATCGTATTTACTGTATGTGTGCTTGTACAGTATGTGTGTATGTTTGTATTATATTTTTGCATAACGTTTTAGAATCTTTTTGCATTTTCTTCTTTTACCAGCTGTAACAGATGGTATTTTTAATTAGCTTTAGGGGGGGAGGAAGTTAAACTTGAGGCAATTCCCCTCCCTCCTTAATTCTGCCAATTTAGTTGCGAACAGTTGATGCAACTTTTCAAATGTGCATTGGTAGTAAATATAGTGTTAACCTGAATAATACAATAAATAAACTTTTCATTTAAATAGGTTGATGATCGACATTTTTGGATCTTTCACTGATCATCTTCAATAATTGTAAGGAACTAAATTTACATGCACTGCTCATAAAGAGTTAGGTATTGTCAACAATTAAGGCAATTACAACTGTTACAACTCGTACAATTGTAACTTGAACAGGGTCTAGTGCAGAAACGACATAAGTGACTTTTGATAAAGTACTGTATGTTGTCATTTCTCTTTACATTATTTAATATTATCTATTCACAATTACTCGGAAAAAATAATTATAACCTTTCATACAAATTAACTTACACTGTTTTTGCACTAGACCCTTCAATAATTTTTCAACTTGAATGGAATGAATGAGTGAACCGAAAAGATAGAAAAAAGTTACTTGCGAAGAAATGGTCTGAGTTTTCAAAGCACGGAGATACAAATTAGCCTATCTTTTCGTGTTAAAATGATATTGCACTTATTTGATGTGCTCATGATCAGTCCTGAAGTATCGTTAATTTCACCACTTGAAAATAAAACTTGCATCTCTGTGTGGCCATGAAATATCCTCTTTTAAACAATACTAACCACTACATAACCTCAAACAGAAACAGAGAGTTTAGTTAATTATACAATACGATACTCACAATATTGTTTGTAGAAAAATCTGGAAAAATATTTTCTCCAGGAAGTTCCTCATCAAAAGTGTTCACTTGAGTGATGTATTTCTTCAATTCGGCTGGTAAAACACACTCACTGAGATCCTTACCATCTACATCAAACATTGAGAAACAAACAATTATTTAACCCTTTCATTCCGACCAGTTTATCAACATCTAACTTCTCCTTATAATTTCTCTTAAGCTTGTTATATGAAAAGTATGGGCCCTGGGAGAATTTACTGGTCAACAGAACATCAATTTTGTTGTGTTTGGAGTTGAAAGGTTAATAAGTCTCCATTCTCAACTTAATGTCCAAGTGATAAAAAACCACTCATGGATCTCTTCAGTCCCAGCTATAACCATGGTAAGTAAAAAATAATTTTCCTTACTAGAACACTTACACGACTTTAAAAATCTGGGACCTACAGTTTAGCACCCTTATCCGAAAACAAACCTGGAGAATTTTACTTTTCATCTGCATTAGTTTGCTTCGCTTTCAAGATCAATTTTCAGTTTCCTATTATCAAGTGTCTTGTTTTGTATGTGTTACTGTTTGTAAGAAGAGGTTGGACATTAGAGACCTTAAGAACGACAATGACTACAAGTACATACATCGAATTTTTTCCATTATTTTGTCTTAATGCAAGAGCCAGAACTGCGAAAAAATCACTCCATTTTGTTGTGCTGCCAAAATCTGGTAGTTCAGCTAGGTGTCAAGTTGTTTTTGCAAATGTCATTGTAAACAAGACAACCACAATGAGATGGCTTAATTTCTTTGCAAATTTTGGAATACATGTGCAGAATGATTGTGTAGTAAAAACCCATATTCAAACAGAAACTAAATTCAACTGAGTGGGACTCAAAGGGTTAGTAACAGTAGAACTGGTTCAAAGTTTTTCAATAAAGTGCTTGACTTTTGGAAGGTTTAATATTCCAAGCAAAAGTTTGAATTTAATTTAACACTAGAATTATAATAATTATACTGACACAACCTATAAATAATTGTCTAGACTACACACAGTTTACATGTATACCATTACAACTTTAAATTGCATTGTGTTTACCAGTACTTTTATAGGCTGCCCTAAAAATTAAATGTTGGTAAATTAGGTTATAGATTTCAGATTTGAAGGCTAGTTGATGTGGCTATATCTGTCAGAAAAAATACTGTCTTTATAGTTTCATGTATCCCAAGGGCTTCCATAATCATCAAAACAGTCTATGCTGTTCATGAGTATCAGTTTAAATGTAGTCAGCTGTATTGGATCACCCACAAATTCTGCTACTAAAGTGACCAATCTATGTCACCCTCAAACCTTAACATCTGAACCTTGAATCTAGCCATAATCCAGGGGGGAGGGGTGAGGCAGACCGTACATAATCAGAGATCATCCCTGGTGTCCAAAAAACAATCAACCCACCCCTGCCAAAACTTCAAACTCAGACCATGGCAGCCTTGAATCTAACCCTAACCTAAGAAAGGGAGAGGAGGATACGTTGCTTCACAGAAACTGGGATAGATCTAGTGTGATCTAAAGTGTTATGGCCAGCTAAAATAAGTGACAGGAAGCCCTCTCTCAGATAATACCAACAGCTTTTTCTGGTATCTATTAACAAGTACCAAGACAACAAGCATTGAAATCACTGACCGATTATTGTGGCTCAAAATTTGTATGTTTCAAGAAAGTGATCATTCAAAATGCTTAAGAACTTGGGAAACTATTTCATTGAAACATTTTTTTTTTTGCACTTTAACTTTTATTTTTTATGATGAAAAGACTGATGCCCTGAAAATGACAGGGTGCAGGTAGCTACAGTAGAACACTGACTAACTTACCATCATCCTCATCATCATCACTGGCATTCTCTGCAACCATGTGAAGCACGCCTCCCTTCTTGAGCCCATCTTGAAGATCATCCTCCATCTTAACCAACTTTGCATTTTTCTTCTCCTTCTTGTTCTTTTCTGATAATAGTTTATCAAGTGAGAACTTGTAACTCCTTTTATGATTATTTTTCTCTACAACAGAAATTGTAGATTTGATGGGACTTGGTGTAGCTGGGAAAGGCAAATATCCCTTCTTTGGAGTAGCAACACTTGGCTTTGAAGGCAAACTGGAATCACATAAGAACTGTGGAGGCATCAGCAAATCGTCATCATCCTCTTCACTGTCAACTTGATATATATCATACTTATCACTTTGCTTTAAAGAAAGTTGCTCAGAAGTATTTGTTGAAGTGCATTCTGGGCTTAAGTCATGTTTCCGTGTGCCCCTGATGTTGGTACTGACTGAAACACTGGATGGCGTAGTCTTTCGACAATCTTCACTCAAGTGCAGGTTTTTCAAGCTTTGTTGATTAGAACATGTTTCAATGCTGTCAGATACCCCTTTCCGATCTGTCACCATGAGTTCATCACACAAAGACTCACTTGTTTCTAAGTTCATTTTATCATGTTTCCCATCAACATGAGGAACACTTTTCAGTTCGCTTCCACCTTTGCCATAATTTAAAGGAACTCTTGAAGAATGTTGAACCGGTTTTACTCCATGGTTTGTGGTCTTGATAGGCATATCCTCTGCTCCTTTAGAACAATGCTTATAGTTATCTATATCTAGTTGTTTCTGACTATTTTTGTTGGGCTCTGCATCCTCAAAATCACTTACTGGTGAAGTATGAATAAAGTTAAGATAACTCCCATTATTCTCATTAATAGAACTTTTATCATTCATTAGTGTGTCGCTCTCGCTCGCACTGGAGTCACTTTTTGTTTTTACAATTGGAGAAACAGATGATGTTACCACTGAAGTAACATTTTCAGTTCTGTTCTTTTTTTCTGTTGAGTTACTCATTAAACGCTTATCACAGATATTGGTGAAATGCTTTTTATTATGATCATTTCCTGTTGAAATAGAAGTTGAAGCAAAATCTTCAACATATTGTGTCTTTTCCTGACAATCATCATGCATAAGTTTCTTCCTGACATTAGAAACACGTTTGACATAACCATTTTGTTTGTCCTCTGTTTGTCGATCAAATTTATTCCCTGAATCTGAACTTTTAGATGAACCGAGCCCAACTACACCCATCTTCTTCAGAACAGGTTTATTGATGGTACCCTCTTTCTTGTCTTTATTCAGTTTGTCACTCCTATCCATGCATGCTACAAGAACAGAAACAAGACAAAATGGTGATATACTGTAAACTTGTGTATGAGATACTGTAAAACAATACTGAAACACACAAAAGGGTTGTCCCTAACTCTTTAGGGTTGGCAGTAAACTCAAGCAACAAGCTAAAGACAAAAGATTGATTGGTTTTACATGTACTTAACCCTTTCAGCCCCTAACATGCTAAATCACATAGTGCTAAATTCCCCCAATTAAAACGGTCCATACTTTTCCTGTTACCAGTTTGGGAGAATTTTGCTTTTCATCCTTGGTAGCTTAGGTCCATGTTTGATCTTTGTAAGGACCTATTTTCTTTACGAGTTATGTGAAGAGAGAAGTAGATGCTGGTAAACTTACTGGGGCCGAAAGGGTTAATGCTACTGATTGCCTTTAAAATAAGCCAGGGCCACAAGCAGTGACAAAATGAATTTATTGGCAAGGAAAAAACAGCTGAATGTAACGCTGAAACTAAATCAAGGGTACAGTATGTATGTACAATGACCACCAGACTCATAAAACTAAAATGCAATTTATTAGATACAAAGTTCTGTTCTGTTTTAAAGATGTGGAATACCCCCCTCCCCTCCCCCATATTATCATAAGACAGTAAAATGACTTACCCTCACTTGTCAATGCCTTAAAAAATTTGGTTATTACGTGAAATCTACAATTCAACAATTGAAAGGAGTGTTAATGTTAATATTGTGACTGCAACAATAATTGAAGGGTATTGGGCAAAAACTATGTAAGTGACTTTTGATGAAGTTTTCAACTCTCCTTCGTTATCCCTATCTTCTCTTTATAATGGTTGGGAGAATTCATTTTTTCATACCAAGTCATTTATATTGTTTTTGAATTACTAAGGCCCTTCAATTATTTAAGCAACTACAAATTAACATTTTTTTACTGTACTGTATATGTAAAAGCTTGTAAAACATAACTAATTAAGATGAATGAACACTAACAACCAAGTACTTGCTGAAGTCTTTTTTATAACAATAATTTTTGTATGAATGGCAATATTTTACTGCGAACTAAAACACTTGTAGAGTCCTTGCTTCATTAGATATGGACACCAGGTGTCAATCACTTGATATTAGTATCAATCAATTGAATAGGTGGACAAAACTTTTTGCACATTATGATTGGTTCAAGCAAATAAACTCAGTATTCCAGCTTGTCTCTCATCTGTGAACGAAAAAACATGTATCTTGTTTTGTTCTTTTTTCAGAAGATGAGATCATGAAAATAAATATGGAAGAAACTCTTATAAACAAAAAAGAATGTCAGCTTGATCACTACAAATAAAAACAGCTAGTGACCTCACCAATGATTTCAACACTGAGGAATCCCAAGTGCTTTCAAAAATCAAATGTCCCGACAGACGGGACTGAGTTCGCAATCAAGTTCTCCCCCCAGGGCATGTACTTGACATCTACTCCCCATCCCTTGCCCAAATAACCCCCCAACACATTGACAGACACATTATCTCCCTAAATTTCAGTGACTAATGAAAGAAACCTTGCCACTTCAGGGCTCAGTAAAATATATCCATGATTACTCACTTCCACTTCAGGGGATAAATGTTAACTACTTATGTGACATATCCCCAGCAATGAATTGGATACTTAAACTACTGTCTTACTTTTCATCACCCCTTCACATGAACTAAAATTGAACTGATTTTTTGCATTGCCCTTGTAAACTGGTTTGTCTTAAATGTCCAAATTAAGGAGTATATTAATGGGTTTTTATTGTTATCTTAATTGTTTTTGTACACTATGCCATCACACCAATGTCGCTTATGATAACCTTAATTGTTACTGTGTACTATGCTAATGCACCGTCACTATTATTTTAGATGTAATCTGCCCAAATTACATAAGCTATATTGGTGTCTTTTGGGCTTCCTAGCCACATTATAACTAATAACTCTTTTAATCAGCAATTTTGTGAGGTACTTTTAAAGTATGTGGTGAAACAAAGACATAAACTACTTAACTACTAAAAAACTACTACTACTACTCAGTGTCCAAAGAAGAACGTAATACAGTGTAGTGATTTATTTAAAAATAAGATCTTGAACAATATATTTACTACTAGTAATATATTACAGAAATATGCTACCAAAATTCTCAACTTGACTCTTTAATAGACTGAAGAAATATTTGGCAGGATTGAACTGTGACTAACAACATTATCATGAAGTAGTAAGAACCATTAAATCACTTAACCAAATTTTCAAAATGCTACGACAAACAGTTGATGAAGTGTAATAATCTCGATCGAGCAATTTGTTGGTCTTAAATTAATTTATTTCCTGACATTAAAAATCGATTTTAAGTCACGTGTTCAGCAATACACGTCTTAAATCTTTAGAGTATCGCACTAAAAATACACTGGCTCACCCTTTTCCTGCTGATTTACTTTGTCGTTTTCTTTTCATCATATGCCCTCTCTGTTACTGTTAGACTTTCTTTTGGCGCCAAAGTTTACACTCAAACATGGCCGACCAAAGCAAAACAGGAAATCTGGGCCTGCGTGACTTTTCCACTCCGCTGACCACATGAGATAAAAACAACAAACATGGCGACCAAGTTCTCGTGGAAGCGTTCGCAAGCTTTGCAAGGAAAAAGAGCGGCAGCTTTTGACGATGGCGAACAGATAGAACATGATCCGTTCAAAGAACCGTTTGAAAAAGACTGGGCTGTTCTTAGGAAGAGAGCTGCAACTTTACCCGAATTGGAAGACGCTTGTACAAAAAGTAAAAGATTAAAAGGAGAAGGAGTATTTTTGGCCGAGCAGAAAAGGTAATTTTTATTTTGAATTATTAGCTGCTGATGAAAGGTTATAGGAACAAAGAGTTAATGATATTTTAAGTTGGGTCTGAATTATTTCCATTCTATGATTATTATGATATACCAATACTTTATACTTTAATGAGTTTTGCAGTTAATACGCTCCAAAAAAACCCCTAGTAAACGAACTATGAATCAGTTCACATCCATGAAGGTACAACGGAGTTTACAAAGTTACAGCACAGCTTGGACATATATACTATAGTTAAGATACAAACCACATGTATTGATAATATCAAATATGATACCAGATTTTTTCACATTGACCAATGTCTTTTTGATTTCATCAATGCAGGTACTGGGAAGCTATAAAACGTTGGGATGAAGCCATTGATTTAACTCCCAATGATGAAACAATTTATGAAATGAAGTCACAGGTAAACTGACAGTGCTCTCTTAAAACTGTTGCTTTGAAGTTTTAGAAGAACCTTCCTTCTTTCCAAGGTGTTGCTAGGTTTGTACAGAAGGCAAGGAGGCATTGTATATGGCTCAGTGGGTAGGGTTCATATTTGTCTGCAGGTGTCTCAGGTTCAAATCCAACTCTACCACTGACTCGGTTTGGCCTCAGTGATTCCAGAGTCAAATCCACCAGGCTCATAAATAGCTCACCTCTTGGAACTGGTCTGTGTTCAACCAGCTGGGATCAAACTGTTAAGTTGTGAATATTTGATTAAGTTAGTTAAGCCCTAAGCTCCTCCTGCAACTGGAGCATAGGCCGCTAACAATCTCCTTCCTCCATATTCTCTCGGACTGTCTTTGGCTAGTCTTTCAAAGGTTTTCCTAGTGCCCCATTTATTCTTCCTGATTGGTACATGGTCCTGATATTCCATGTACCAAGAGTCGATAATTATTGACTTTGAAGATAGAAGAACATTCCACCCTGCACAGTCTGTGTGGCTTTGCCTGCATAGTGCAATTCTTTGTCTTTTAGACAAGCTCTTATACTCTGAGTCAAAGGTGGGGTTGAATTACATCAATGATTTTGTAATCCATACAATCCACTTCTCTGGAGATAATAGCCCATGTACATGTAGCTTTACCAGAGCCCCGTTGGCCAGCCTTACCTGTTTCCAACTCCTATTTATTTATTTTATACATCTTTGAGAAGTTATAATCTCCGTGAATTTTAAGGCACCAATTGAAAGTGTTTTCCATAAAAAGTCATTTGTTGTAGTAGCTAAAACCTTAAAAAGTTTCTTTAATACTTTTTTTAAGGCTCAAGATAAATCATCAGTCTGCACTCATTGTGAATCAAAACAAAAATGTGGTTGCTGGACAAGTTTTACTGTACATGAATTAAATTTCAAACTTGTTTGTCTGATCTTAGTTAAATAAAAGATTTCTGGAATGGAGTACATAACTATCTAAAAAGTATGATATTATAGTGCTAGCAATTTTCAAGCCATTCTACCACAAATTTGTGCTTTCATGGTCTTTGGTTTTTGTAGCTACTGCACATGCGCGACAATAGCTACAATGCTATCGTTTTGATGGAGAGAGTCGATTATAGGTTGGTACACTGTGTATGACCGCACAAATTTTCCCAAGATTTTCTCCCACTGTAACTTGTAACAACAAGACATGTCTGCAGTTACACAAGTAGTTTTCTCTTGATGAGAAAATATCGCCTCATGTTTATGTTATTGTTAGCCGCATCTGAGCTCCCTAAGAAAAATCCATTGAAAATAAAATTTTGAAAAGATATTGTCAAGTCATACAAACCTATTGTTTGGGCCGAGCACCAACCAATTTCCATGTTGCAGAATGTCAATCATTTGTCGAATAACCACTTATCTCGAACAACAGGCCTAGTCATTCAATGTACGAATCTTAATATGTAACCCGTAACTAAACAGTAAGTGGTATGGGTGTGTAGGCCTTACGAAAACCTTTTCTAAAAAAGCTGTACATACTAAACAGCACCGTATTCACGTACCAATGGAAACAAGAACGCAGTAGCTACACCACGCATTGCGTGCATATTTTTTCAATACTGTAATGTTCACCTCATGTGTGATTCTGCCATCTTTAGTTTACAAGGTTAATTATTTAGACAAGTCTTAATACTTATCAAGAGTCTATGACAAAAAAAATAATCTTCAAAAAATCATCCATTGTTTCAGCTCATTCAAAACTTGATATTAGACTATTTTGTAAAACTGAGTGGGTGCTAATCATTGTTTTAGCATCTACTTTTAGCAATCCTATTTTTAAAGTGTGATGTTTGCAGACGGTAAGCCAAGGTAAATCTGCCTGTACTGGTAGTTTTTGCATGATTGGCTGTCAATGCAAACACTATACTGTAGTGGCCATATAGGTTAAAGAACATTCAATTAATTGATAACTCCAAAGCTAAGCAACCAAAGTTATTTTTGTCTACAGCAAATTGTGTTAAGCTTTTGAACACCGTATTATTATTTCATCTAACTAACCTTTAGGCCCCAACAACTCAAGCCTTGATCACAGTTAAGGAAGCCACACAATATAATAGCTACTACAGACAGTTTTTTACATGCTGTAATTATAAGACCCCAAGTAGATGAACTATGTTTACTGAATATTCATCAAAATTTTTTTTAGGTTTTACTTGAGATGTGTGAAGTTTTTCCTGCTGTAAAAATGGCTGAGAAGGCAGTTTCTGTGAACTGCAGGTGGTGGACTGCTTACCAAAGTCTTGGAAGAGCCCAGCTTGGGTTTGGAGATGTTGAAATGGTAAACAATGAGATTTTCGCATTCGCTTAGTCTGCACAGTTTTCAATGCAGGAACAATTACACTACAGAAATAAAATAAAAATTGTCATCAAGTTGTTCTTAATAATATTATGCTTATAAGAACTAATGTTTAAGCATTCTTTTTAAATTTTTTTGTAAGTTTCTGAAAGGTTTTCAACTACGTAGGTGTGGATCCAGGAATCTAGGGAAGGGGAGATATAAACCTTGAGACATTGGCCCTCATCTTTCATATTTCAGGGGGGAGTGGACTAAACTGTGCATAGCACGACTGAATGAGCACCAAAGGAAATATGAAATGCTATTAACAACAGTCATCTATCCTTATGCATTCTGTAATGAAATATACTTAGAATAAGTCTCAAAACTGAATCAGTTTGTATTTCATTACCACAGGCAGTCAAGAACTTTGCAAAAGCAATTCACATTAAACCTGATGAAAAAGAGGTATAAATGATACTATTTATTTGAATTTTTCTTTCAGCTAAAACTGTGATTATTGTTTTGATTTTCTGGTTTGTTAAATGTTTTGTAGTTTACATATTTTATTTTGTTACAAGGTTGCTGTAGTATTTGCCAATCTTGTTCCCAGGCTTCTTTCTCTCTTAGGGTGAGAGAGCCTGGGAAGAGGTTAAGTATTTCCAAGACTTGCCATACTTTAATTACGAAAATGTTCGGACAAAAAAAAGCTCTGAAAATTCAATCGCCAAAAAGTTTTAAAAACAAAAAGTAATTACTTTACTTAATTTTGATTAATGACTCAATATCTCAAGTTTGGAAGCCTGGTGTAGTCAGGAACCTGTATTAATGTTTCTAAGTACAACTTGGGCTCATCATCTTCCAATAGAATGCCTCCTATTGGTTTGTCTCTTCTTTTGAATCAATCTGTAAGTCGTTTGTGTGACGTGTTGGTTGTTTCGTAGTTCCCCATAAATAACTTGTGATCGTGAAGACACAAGCTTCTTTAGTTCCTCTCCTCCTTGATTGAAGGGCTGACTCAAGAATAATTACTGATTAATTCTGTATTTTAAGTGTTGTAGAATGTCCGAAACTTCCAGGTAAAAGTGTTCAAAAGTTTTGGTTCGAAGTTAAATGTGCGAAAGCTTAAGGGTCAAAAATTTTCGTGATTAAAGTTTACAAAGTTCTTTCTAGCTATGAGATCTTCATTCCCAGTGTCTTTCTCTCCCCAGGTAGAAAGACTCCCTGGGATCATGGTTGACTTAACATACACCGCTTTCTTTCTAGCTATGGAAACCTCGTTTTGAGTGTCACTCGTCCTTTTCTGGTAGAGAGAGACCCTTAGATTAAAGTTGTTTCCAAGATCTGATCAATGACACACACCATTTTCTTTCCAGCTACTCGACCCTCATTCCCGGCTAGTATAGAGTTTAAGCATTTGACGTTCGTTTTTCCTAGGAGGCCAACCGAAATACATCTTGGCGGCCCCTGTGACGATCACCACGACCGCATGAAGTGTCCAAGTACGCGTCAACTACTGCGATTTGATTTCCAGTTTGCCTCCGTGGCAACACCGACGTCTCATGCTTAAGAACTCTAGTGTCTCTCTCTCCACAAATAGAGAGAGACCCTGGGATCAAAATTGTTTTGAAGACTTTAACTGTATGTTATTTTCTTTTGAGCTATGAGACCCTCATGGTAATTGAGGTTGAGTGCTTCAAAGACTTAACACACAGCGTTTTTTTTCTAGCTCTGGGAAGATGACCTGCAGTGGGCCAGGAATCTTCGGGACAAGAAAAGACAGTGCGATAGAGAAAGACAGAGATTGTTGGACGAGCAACGAGCGGCTGAATCAGGCCAGGAATACCATTTACTAGAAGAAGAGGGTAATCAAACAGAAAACAATGCAAATCTAATTAATCAAGTAATTGACAGAACAGACTGAACTCACCAGTTTGTCAGCTTGAAACTTCTCATTACATGACATACTCAAAAAAAGGTATTTGGTATTGAGAAAGTGGTTGTTGATCCGACAGAGCAAGCCACTGGAGACGAAGAGCATACTTTTCCTAAGCTGGTTGCAACTGAAGCATGGACTCCGGTTAGAGAGAGTTACCAACACATTCATGGTCCTGTTTGGTCAGGTCCTACGACCATGGCGTTCAACGGGTCAATTTCATGGCTTGGTTTTCTACCATAACGTGTACATGTCTGTTGAATACTCTGTATTTTTAAGAATTGGTTCACGTAGTTTATCTTAAGTGGTAATTGATCCAACAGAGCAAGCCACTGGAGACGCAAAGCATTCTTCTCCTAAACTGGTTGCAACTGAGGCATGGACTCCGGTTAGAGAGAGTTACCAACACATTCACGGTCCTGTTTGGTCAGGTCCTACAACCATGGCGTTCAACGGGTCAATTTCATGGCTTGGTTTTCTACCAGAACGTGTACATGTCTTAAATATTCTGGATTTTTAAGAATTGGTCCACGTATTTTTTTACAAGTAGCAGGCATTGCCCATGACTGGTCTGTCTCGAATGACTGGATACTTCTTATAAACACCGTAAAAGCGTAAAGTGAATGGAAGAGTCGCCAGGCATGATAGTCTATCTGGTGCCAAATATCATCCGCACCGAAGCGGACGATAAGTCGTTTTTTCCAGTTTGTCTGCCGCCTTCATGGTTGTCTCGAAAAATCGGACGACTTAACTCTTTTTTTTATAAGAACGTTTAATTTTTGGCTCGAAGCTAAACTTATTTCCAAATACTTTGGGGTTTTAGCCTCGAATATCCAAACGTAATCATATACGTGTTTGGTGTACAGGCTTTTGTAAAACAACAACTTTATAAGGAAAACGAGGCTCAGAAAAGTTCGCTGTTTATTATAAGCTTAAGCCAACCCTAGGCCGGCGCTTATCTCCGGTTTCTGTAGTGTTAAGCTTACGAGAGTCTTTTACTCCCCCTGGACAGGACACTAATCTATCGCAGGTTAGCCCCCAGCAGAACAGGTACTCATTTATACAACTGAGTGGCGAGTGGAACAAAGTCAGGTTAGGTGTCTGGTTCAAGGACACAACACAGTGGTCTGACCGGGGCTCGAACTCGCGACCCTAGGATTACAACTTGAACACGCTAACCGTTCGAACCTGCAAATGAATAATCGCAAAAGATTATTAAAGGATTATAAAAACCTCTTTAATATACCCATAGCTTGATTGCCATGGAGACTGGGTAAAAAGTGGACATCTGAAAGCAACATGAGCGAAATCACAGAAAGCTACCGATTTTTCATCCTTTATCTCAGTTTTTTCCGAAAACGATAAAGTTTAAGAGGTGATCATGAGGGGGCGTAAATCCAATGCTCTATTCTCCTTCCATTCTTCATTATTCCATACCGTATACATTCATCAATCCGTCCATCTACCGCTTCCATCAATCGATACACCCAACGATCCATCAGCCTCCTTCCGTTCATCCATCCACTTACATCTAATGATCTATTTCTCCCTCCGTTCATCGATCCATCCATTCATCCAACCATCTAGCCATCCATCCATTCAGCAATCCACCCAGCCATCAGTGCATCTATATCCCTCCACTCCACCATCCATCCTGTCGGTTATTAAAGTGTCTTTTCTTGAAAATACAACGTTCTTTATCGCCTCTTAAAATGTTTTCCGAACTCAGACTCTTTAAGGCCCGGGGCAATGATTCTTCGAAACCCGCCTCAGCGACCACCATGAAAAGTGATAACTGGCGGCATTCACAGACGAAAACCGGAGTCCGAGAATCTCGGACTTGAAAGTCGTATGTCTCCAGAGCCCTTCGATTTCTCGTGCGAAGGCCCCGCCGGCTAAGAAAAGCGATGAGCTCTGGGGACGAGAATGGGTTAGGACTGAAGCATTTAAGTGAATTTATAAAGGTTTCGTTAATAAACAAAGTATACAGTACTTTTGCTTGATGTCAGTCACTCACGTGCCACAGAGATTCTTGATAAGGAACTGAAAATGGTAATTTTGACACACAAGATTGTGCAGAGTAGTAGATGTCACTTAGATGCACTTGTTTCCAGTTCTAACCAGGTTTGACAGCCAATTTAGATAGAGTAGGGCGTGGGGAGGGGGAAGGGTAAAGAGGGAGGATTGCTGACGAATAATGGGACAGACAACTCCCGGCTAATTACACGCGTAGTTTATAAACTCATTAAGGATTTAAATTCCTGCTTTGAGAAACTGAGAAACTTTTTTAATGAGAAAGTTTATGGATCATATGGATGTTTGAACATTTGTAAAATTAATCGTAGCTTCTACAACTGACAGTTCAAACAAACGCGGCAGGAACACGCAGAATGATGCGACATAAACGCGATAATTTCTGGAAAGCTTCCTGTTTTCAGGCTTTTTATGAGACCAAAATAGGTTGGGAGGAACCTATGTGTCATTATCCAAGCCATGCCAAGGGCACGATTTGTGGTTAAAAACTTGGGAGTGTCGCCCGTCTTACCTAAAATCTCATTCTCGAGACGGGGCTGTTGCATTTTTTTGCAAAATATGACTGGTAAACCCTTTTTCAATCAACGAATTTTTTAATCAAGGTTTTACAATTGTTTTAATATCAAGCTAATATTTTACACTCTTTTTCACAGCTTTTGTCAAAATTATTGTGTTTTCTGGCCTGATTGCTGTGCAAGGATTGTCTTTGCGCACTTCAACTTCGTTTCCAAACGTTAATCGATGTTTTGAGCGAAAGAAAGTCTTGGAGGGTTTGCTACCGTTTTCACGTAGACTGGCTGCAGAAGTTTTTTCAACGCACGGAAATATTGCAAGTGATCTTTGCATTTTTCTTGTTCTCTATTCAGTAAATGTTCTTGATAGAATATTGAGTCGAATGTTCTTATCAAAGCTCTAAAGTTTTCTTTTAGGCTGTAGAAGAAATCAATACATGTCTCCCCGATTAACAAGGCACATGTACCAATTTAGATGTTTTGATACATTAATAAAGTATATTATTATTATTAATATAGGTTTTTGTGTGCCGTTCAAACCTAAAAATAAAAACCTTTGTTTAAAAATTTTGTAATGACGTTTTCGGAGGTACTCTCTCTCTTCAGTTGCACACATAAAAATCTATTTAGAATACTGAGTTATAGAGCTAATATAGAAGATATTTTATTGAGGTGAAAAAAAAAATAAAAAAAGACATAAGAAAAACTACTTATTTGTCTAGTTTCTTGTTCGAGTTGACTAAAAAGGCTCTCTGAAGAGTTTACTGTAAAAATCTAGAAGTCAAACCTTTTGCATGTCTTTCTGAAGCTCAACAAGTCCTGAAGTTTCGGGCCTTTATCTAGCACACAACCGCTGGACAACCGTTTGTTTTGCTAGTTATTTTTCTAGGAACCAAATAGCCTACAAATTCGCAGAAAACGTGGCTTATTGTTCCAAATTCCTGGAAACTATGAGGCCTTAGTACGCCCATAATTGTCATTGTTAAGATCTTTGATTTAAAACGGTCTTTGTTTGAATCGAATGTACCACTAATAAAGTAATAAAGTTGAAAAGGCTTTTTCAATTCCTTTCTTAAAAGCCCTTTTCTTAGAAAAAAACCCTTTATATATCTGTTTCAATCTGTTTTAAATTTTCATTTTAGTCGGTTTTTCTGGCAAAGGTGGGCGCGGCGGACAGTCGCAGTGGAGTTGATGCAGCTCGAATGAAGCCGTTACACCTGCCCAAATCAACGAGAACTGGAACAAAGAACAAGGTAGAAAAAAGCAAAATCTTAGTTTCTAAATGAAATCGAACCAGCTTAGTTTTGTCTTCATAACGGTTCATGTGGATAAGTTTTAATTGTGTATTTTGTGATTAAGCAGTCTTCTTTAATAGTTTGTTTAGTGACGAATACTTTTCGTTTTCGAGTCCCCTTGTTAACTCTTTCTTCGCACAAAAATTGGCTGAGTAGAAGCGAACGCAAAGTTAGTTGGTATTTCTCACTGTACACATAGGTATCTTTTTATAAAAAAATAAACTCGAAAGTATAAAGAAAACTTTAATGATGTGTTGTGTCACAAAGAACACACACAAATTCGGGATTTTTCGGTATTTGAAAATTTTGGGTTAAGTGCTGCATTGTTGATCTTTTCAGTTCAAGAAGAGACAGTGAAGCCATTCGACGGTCGTTTATCGAAACCAAAGACTCTTTATTTTAGATTTTGTTGAACGATCTGGTTTAATTTGATTTATACACGGTGAACAATATACAGAGAAACATTTCGTTGTTTTTCAACGAAAGATGCGATTAAGAAAAGTCAGAATTGTTTCAGTTCTAAGTTATACCTTCATTTTATTACGAACAACTACTAGTCAAATGCAATGTTAACGTTACCGTTAGGAACTAAAGATGTATAACAAAAACAAGTTAAAAACTGAAAAAAGCTACACTAAGAATTGTTTCATTCCAGACTAAACTCTTTTTTGTTGAGAGCTTCTTACATGATTTAATAAAACAACGAGGCTCGGATTGGCAAAAATTTTTAAAAGAACAATTTAAGAACTCGGGCTTGATTTCTGGTTTTTTCTTAAACTTTACTGAGCTTCGCGCTTTAACTAAACAACACAGAAAGAAACAAAAAATGCTTCGCAGTTTATCATCACAACACTGGAAATCGTCTCGGGAAAATGAATCTGCTTTGAATCCACGGTGAATCCGCCGGGATGAATCGATCAAATTCGTTTTCAATGCGTGTGTTGCAATACCTTGGCTAAGGCTTAGTTTTTCTTCGATTTAAACACACATAGAAATATCTCAGATCGCCAAATAATTGACAACGACGAGCCTCGGCCAAACTTACTGGTTCTTATACAAAAGCGTGTAGTTTGATTCGATACGGGGTGTTTTTAAGTAAAGAAAAATTACCTTGCCTTGTGAAAATTAATTGTTAAGAAAATTCACCGCTATCGGTCGATGATAACTTCCAATGGATTACACCTTTTTGTATGTAACTCGAGTTGAGCCTTAAGCTTTAGTGTATTTTCTTTACCATGAGAGTGTATAAACAGTGTCTTTTCTTTTCTTTTAAATTGTAGGCATCCCTTCTAAAGAAATATCTCACCGCCAATCAATAAAGAAAACTTGATGTACACTATTTTTTTTATACTATACAAATACAGCAAGGTTCAGATTGAGTAAAATTTAAGAACGATTAAATTTTAAAAACAAGCCGAGACTCAGGCTCGATAGTTATTTTTTTCAACTTTACTGTTTACTGGGCTTAACTGAAATGAAATAAAATCTCGGGAAATCGACTGACAGCAAGTCCACGATAAATCCACGGGGAGAGATTGGTCAACTTCGTCAACACAAGCATGTATTGCAATACCTTAGGTCTAGTTGTTTTTCTTTTATTTAAAACCACACATAAAAAAAAGAACATTTAAAAACATTTTATGGCTCAAATTGGCGAAAAGTTAAGAACGATTGGTGAGCCACGGCCAAATTTACTGGTTCTTATGAAAAAGGCGTGTCTGTCAGTCTTGTACTTTACCGCTTATAATGAAAAGACTATTGTACTCAGGTATGTTTGAATTTAAACGAACAAGATCTAAGGCAACCTTAATTTGATTGCTCTTCATCTACATTTTTCTTTGCGAGTCTTACTAATAGTTGATAAAATTCATGTAAAATACAGGTCTCTTCAGAAATACATGCAGTATCAGGTTTTTGGGGCCGCTTCGTTCCAGACTTATAAAGACAAAGCTAGAATAGATAGATGTTATTATACTGTTGAGGACTGACTACTGTGTTTGGCACTGAGTTAGCGATGTCATTTCCTATGTTTGCAAAATAATTGTTAA
>JAOBAT010072501.1:0-21537 GCA_026413305.1 Hydrozoanthus tunicans | reverse complement strand
AATCCTCGTCTTGGAGCGATCCGCCTGGAGTCTCAGGAACTCTCATTAGCTTTTCCACACACTCTTTGGAGCCTTCTTTCACAGCGATGAATAGCGAGCCTCCAACTTTACACCGAGTTTTGTTTAACAACAGATCTATTATGTCGACATCATTGTAGTCGATGGCAACTCGCAGTGCCTCACGGCCGACACGATTTTTGTTCACATCGAATCCTGGATTTGAAGCGAGAAAGTTTTGCACTTTCACTCCATCTTGAGACCTAACCAATGACAAGAACTGTTTTTGTTGAGTTGTGTAAGGCGAAGTTGGCAAAGCTGAGTCAATTTCATCAAAACCTTCTGGACCGTGGGGAACGGTTTTGTATCGCAGTGCACAACTCCTTTTTAACGGCATTTCGTTTAGCTCTGGTTTCTCATGTGGATGTTATAACACTTACATAAGAACAATAGACCTCTGAAACACTTCAAAAACGGAAAAATTTGGCCTTCAGTTTCTTTGTCTCTATATATAAAACCATTTCTTTCAGTGCAGAATCTTCCACGTGATCGAGATCTCGTTGTTTTTGTTTCAGTTTGCCAAGTCGTACAGTTGGATCCCAATAATTTGAAACCGGAAATCTCAAAGTTTCCGCTAATTTGAAGTCAAGTTCATTTCCCTTGGTTTTGCCCTACTTTTCTTAGTCATTTTACCTCGGATAATTCGAACTCGGATAACTCGAAGTCCCCGCTAATTTGAAGTAGTTTCTGTTCCTATGGACCGGATTCGAAGTTTGGTTACCTGCTGAATGAACAAGTACGACTGTCCTACGGGATGAGGAACTGTTACATCACAAAAATGTTTACAGCTTGTAGTGGACAGTTAGAATAACTCTTCAAACACAGCTTCGTTTACTTAGTTTGTGTCATGAGTAACAACTTTAGTTAGGAAACCTTACCCTGAACTTTGGTTATTTCCTCATGCATAAAGTTGATTCTCGCTTATTCCTATTTCGTCGACCATTGTATACAACTTCAGTTGTGATATTAGTTGTATACTGCATGTGCAGTCATCACTAAAAAGTATCTCATAGCAACGATTTTGAAATCGGCAGGACCGGGAGCCAACTGGAGAAATAAGACATACTCGTTTTGATCTTTCCTCCCTAGAAAACAACTTTATGCAAAATGTATGCAAAATTAGAAAACCAGAAGACAATCTTGTTAAACGATATAGCGGCATTCTCGATGTTCTCGGTCTGCAGCAAGTCATCATGCAACCTACTCGCGTCACAAGTCATTCAAGGCCACCCATTGATGACCTGATAACCAGCCAACCGACGCGAGTCCATGCTTCTGAGCCACGTTATAAATTCATACGGGATAGCAACAGACTGGACGAGCAGCTATATATTGTAGATTTCTCCAAGCTACTGCTGTCTGTGATATCTTTTTGAGACGACCCTGATGAACAACTTGACTCCTTAAATCTCTTAAAGCTAAGTGTGGCTGGGATTGTTATAACTAATTTAATGAAGGGCGGGCGGAGCTCAAAACGACGTTTGCGTTCAAGGTCAGGCTAGCTTGATCCAGTGTGAGACTGTTTTTATGTTAACGCGCGTGTCAGTGACGTGTCCTTCTGCACTGTGGATGAAGGCATTACAGATTGAAGACTTGCAACAAGTGAGGAACACCCTCAGACACGCAAGAGTCTCTAAGGTGGTCAACCTAATCTCGATGAATGAACTGCGGCATATCTCGATACTTCCAGTTTTATCCAAAATACTTGAGAAAGCTGTTGGAACACAAATTATGTCATTTGCTGAGGGGACCATCCTTTTGCATGAGGGTGTTTTAAGTTTTCGAAAGGGTCACTCAACAACAACTGCACTCCTGGGCATGAAAGATGAAATCCGGATTTTCCTTGTGGGTAGGCAGATTTTAGCAAGGCATTTGACACTATTTGTTTCAGAACTACCTTTCTAAGTTACTCATGCAACCGCATTCAATTCGTACAGGTCGACGACAAGACTTCGTCTTGCCAGACAATCACTTTCGGGGTTCTCCAAGGATCTATACCTGGACCTATGATTTTTAATTTGTACGTTTCGGACTAAAAAGACGTCATCCCTGAATCTACAAAATGCCCACAGTACGCTGACGATACGACCCTAAACCATCATGCCCTAGTGCAAGACTTGGCTGACGGTGTGTAGTTGATGAATTATGCGTTCTCCGAGCTCCACAGCTGGTCTAAGGAATCTGTTCTATCTCTTAACCCAGACAAGACAAAGTCCATGGTGTTGAATCCTTACTTAAGTTAGGTTGGCTACCAATACGGGAGGGCTGAGACTGGCATTTATTGAAGACCGCCCATAAAGCTTTTATAGCCACAATTGGCCTCAAACTTAAGACTCGAAAAGGTGAAACACACGCAACTTCTTAGATCAAACAGTACAGTCAACCTGGTGGTTCCGCGTGTTAGCAGCACTTTTCAAGACACTGCTGCTCGAATCTTCAATACGCTGCCTTCAGGGACAAAAAATGTGTCGACAGCAAATCATTTTCAAAACAAGCCTTCAATTTTTTGAAATCTTGTTTATCGTATCTTCCTTCGGTCTTAATTCCAATTTTTTGACTAAAATTGTTAATTGTACTTTATTATCATGAATCTGTTAGTTTTTGGAATAGGTTATTTAAGTTAGTTTTAACGTGGATAAATTAGTTAGCATTATAATTATTACTTGCACACTATTACCATGAAACAGTTATTTTTTATTTTTAGCGTATGTTAATTTAATCGGGTGAAGAGCCAATCTATGGATACACCGTAATAAAGCATTTGTTATCATTATTATTACAACGTGTGACTAGTGTTTTTCCGCCGTCTCTTTCACAACGTAAACGTGTCATGACATCAGTCAAGATCTGGAGTGTTTTACCATCATAAACCAATCATCCGCTTATTGTTGTTGGCAAATTATTTCACCAGGCTTGGCGCACGATGGTTTCTTGCCACATTTGTCATGCACTCGATTGTACTTTGCGTTCAACTACAATAACCGCTGTGCTCCACTCTCACGGTCCAAGTGCAGCTACCTGTTTTTACTTCTCGTGCTAGCTGGGAACACTGGATCTCAACGAAACCTTCAGCCTTGTAAACATCCATGTGGTATTTGTCAGAAGCCAGTCTAATCGAATCAAGCGGGCATTGAATGCGAGGAATGTTAGTTGTGGTATCATAAGAAATGTATTTATCAGTCCACTCACTCGTATGAAGCATTCCAAAATAATTCGAAACTCACGTGGATCTGCTGTAGCTGTGCACTCCCGAACTTTTCCTCTACATTCTTCCTACACTTGTCGACCTATACAAGTTTCAATGAATTTTCTGTCCTGGATGAGTCTGTTGAATCCACCGACTTCACCTCATTCAGTCCGCTGATGACGTCATCCCCAGCGAGTCACAAACAATGTCATAGGTTAAACCACAACGTTCACGCCGGCCGCTCAAAAAACATCACGATGTTTTGTACCAACATCAACAGTATATGAGGAAAAAAAAATGGGTCTTCAGTCCTACCTAGAAACTGAAAGTCCAGACATCGTGGCCTTACAAGAGACCAAAATCGACTCAAGTATTCTCGATACCGAACTTTTTCCATCTGAGCACGGTTACTCAATATTCAGAAACGACAGAATACAGGGAGGTGTTTTGTTGGCAATTAAATCATCCTTAAACCCATTCCCCTGCAGTACTATCGACTCAAGGCAATCCGAAAGCATCTGGGCAAAAATAACCCCTAATAGTCAACCACATTATATATGCAGTTTCTATAGGCCTCCAGACCAGCCATATGAATAATTATCACAACTGCGTGACCAACTTAATGATGTATGCACGTTGCACCCGGCCGAGAAACAGCCAGCAATTCACATCGTGGGCGATTTTAACTTTCGCAACATTGACTGGCAAAACGAGATGCTTCATAAGAACGGGGGGCACTTATCGGAATCGGAGGGACTGGTACTCATTGATATTATGAGAAACTACTACACGGACCAATTGGTGACTTTCCCGACGCGCGGAGAAAATATGCTAGACCTTATAATAACAAGTCGACCTTGTCTTATATCAAACATATGTTCTCCTGCTAAATTTAGCGACCACGACGCTAAATTGGATGTTCAATACTCACAACCATGCCGTTTAAGCGAAAACCGCGAAGCAAAATATACCAGTACCATAAAGGGGAATATGACGTCATCCGTGCTAAAATGAATAGTTTCAATAAATCCTTTTTCAGCCAACTTGATGTCGGTCATAGATCAGTTGAAGAAGATTGCAACTGTTTCATAGATGCACTACAAGATTCTGTTGAGCAAGCTATCCCGTCGAAATTTGTCTGTGGTGGTGATAAAACTGCCATGGTTAACCCCAAACCTACGTCGTCTTATCAGAAGGAAGAACAGACTTCACACTAAATTTAAAAGAACTGGCAGTGGCAGATTACGGAAGCAGTGGAGAAAAATCCGGAGAAAGCTGAGTTCCACGTTACTAGCAGCAAGAAACCAGTACGTTAACAACATAATTGGCGATATAGAATCCAACCCCAAGCCCTTTTGGAAATTTATCCAATCACACCGTAAGGACAATCAATCAATGCCCCCGCTATCTACAAACACAAGCCAAATCGTAGATTCTGATTTTGAGAAGGCTGAAACGTTGAACCACCAATTTGAAAAAAATTTCTCTACTGAGAAAGCGGAGTTTCTCCCGAATGCCAAATATTGTAGTGACCGAGGAAGGAGTGCGCAAACTGCTCGCCGGATTAAAAACCTCAAAATCAGATGGCCCTGATGATCTGCACCCCAAAGTACTGAAAGAAGTGTCCTCAGAGATAGCACCGATCTTGACGCAAATATTTCAGAAATCTCTTAAATGCGGCGATCCACCCAGGGACTGGTGTGTGGCAAATATTTGCCCTATCTATAAAAAAGGTGATAGGTCGCTTCCCATCAATTACCGGCCAACATCACTTACCAGCATAATCTGTAAGACTTTGGAACATATTGTTTGTTCCAACATCACAAACCATCTTGAAAAACACGACATCCTTACAGACTGTCAGCACGCCTTTAGAAGGTCCCGTAGTTGCGTGATAAAGCTAGGACATGTCATAAATGATTGGGCTATGGTAATGGACAATGGCTTACAAACCGACGCATTTGTGCTAGACTTCGCAAAAGCTTTTGATACAGTACCACATGAAAGACTCAAAGCCAAACTAAACAGCTACGGCATCTGCGACAAAACCCTAAACTGGATTGACGGGTTCCTGTGCCACTAATTCCAACGGCACTAATTCCAACGGCACTAATTCCAACTGGACTCGTGTATCTTCCGGTGTGCCACAGGGGACTGTGCTTGGCCCGATTTTGTTCAACTTGTCATCAATGACATCACAGAGGGTGTGAGCTCTGATATCCGCCTCTTTGCAGATGACTGCATTTGTTATCGAACCATACGAACACCAGAAGATTGCAAAATACTGCAACGCGATATATCACATCTGGCGTCATGGGCGAAGAAATGGTATATGGACTTCGCTCCCTCCAAATGCAAAATGATGAGGATTTCTCGAAAAGCGCGACACAACATCTCTCACTTATATCACCTGCAAGATGTACCTCTTGAGTCTGTAAATGAAATCAGATACCTAGGAGTCACCATCACCAGTGATCTTCGATGGAACAGTCATGTAGCGAACGTCGTAAATAGAACAAACAGGATCCTAGGCTTGCTAAGGAGAAACCTGACCTTTTGTAATCCAAAAGTGAAAGAGTCGGCATACATTGGCTTAGTACGACCCTTATTAGAGTACGCGAGTGTTATCTGGGACCCCCACACCGGAAACCTCCAGCGCGAATTGGAGAAAGTACAGCGAAGGGCGGTACGATTTGTGAAATCTGACTACTTCAACTTTAAGCCTGGAACGATCACAAACTACCTAGATGAACTCAAATGGCAAACTCTCAAACAAAGAAGAGATTCTATTTAATCAATCGCTAAACTCAGTTTCGAATTTGCCTCTCGACCGTGTAAACTCTCCTCTCCGACCTACCCGCCATGCATATGCACACAAAACATTTTATCCCTCTCTATGCCCGTACTGATGTCTATAAATACAGTCTGATTCCGAGAACTGTAAGACTTAGAGCAACATCCCACAGAAAATCATTGATCTTAGCACAAACCTGTGCAGCTTTGAAAAAACTGTAAGAGATATGTAATTTATTCTAAGGTTACACATGTAAAATAAAGTGAAGTGAAGTGAAGTTTACCTAATCAAATGTGATCTGTGTGATACGGATTAGAATAAGAACTTTTCTAATGGTATCAGCACTCTCAAATTCATTTGAGTCTTATATGCTGAGTGAAAATCTAAATAACCGGTGATTTCATGCAAGGGTGCTTATTGCCCATAACTAGGTAGTTTAGAAATATATGTTTACATTTTCTTTTGATTATAAAGTATACACTAGAGCATATTGATTCGTTATAATGTTTGGTACAAATAAAGATTGATTGGTCGGTTAAATTCACAATATCTTTATCGGCAAACGATCTAAAACACGCAGGATTCCCGATCGAAAAACGACCAATCAGCGTGCGCCATTAAATAGTAGTTGCAACGTAGTAATGTTTGTTACCACTAGCTTTGATTATGAAATACCGCAGAGAAACACTTTTAAGGCAGAGACTGGTGTCTAGTTCTAGACGACCGCATGTCGCCCAAGATGGGAGAGATAGAGTTTTTCAATGTTTAATTCGACTAGCGGTTTTTTACTTTGACCGCACGTTTCCGTGTTAGGCTCGTTATTGAATAACAACCTTAGATTCTACTTCGGCACTAGCAGCTGGGATGGATCCCATTCTCCTCCGAGCAGGGGACAGGGGAGATTGTCCTTTCAGCTCCCTCAAATCCTTCAACGTCATCTCTTGGTAAGCCTTAACCAGCCGTAACATTTCTAGATCTTCTTGGTGGCTTTCTTGCTTTCTCTTGTGCATGTAGCGTGTAACAATAGACTCCAGTGTCTTTCTGCGTTGCTTTAAGCATTGCTCATCATGGGTTGGCTTGCCCAGATAATTCATCTCCGTTGACTAAAACAAAGAGTAGGGATAAGAAACAAATTGTAAGTCCAAATACGTCTACTTTAGGAAAGATACTCCTAAATGAAACTTAGGCTCTGTTCCGAAGCTCTTTTGTTGTTGAGACACGTGACGAAAATATCCAATGAAACGCAGTGACAACAAGTTGGTCGCGTTAGTTACAGCAAAGAGATCAGTAACAATAACAAGGTATGAGGACGACAGCGAAAATATATAAAAGATCGATAGAAACAGTAACTGGCTGAAGAATGATGTCGGTTTTTCCTTGACGAAGATTGCAGGGACAAGGTCAATACAATAACGTATCCATAGCAACTACAAAAGCTTGACCAACAGCCAAGATGAGCGCAAAGACATTCTGCTTGAGCATATTATTTATTTATTTATAACTTATGTAAACGCATTGGGCCACAAAAAACTTTTTATATTTAGTTTAAGACAACACTATGAACTTTGAAAATTTTCGGAAAAAATGTTTGGAAAACTTCGGAAAACCTCAACTTTTGCAAACAAGCGTAGAATCAGTGCCGTGGGGTGGGGTGGGTGGTTGGGGTGGGGAGGGGGGAGATATGATACTTAAAAGAACAAACTGTTCAGGTAGGCCAATTGTTTTTTTACCTAGCTGTACCAGCACTAAGTTTATTTGACTGTTTCCTTACTGTTAACTCACCTCCTCGTGATCACAGTCAACTTGATATGACCTTCCTTCACGCTATTGGTTGGAGGAACACATTGTATGAGTTTTATTTATCACACGGCTCGAGCAGTAAATGGTCAACTCGTTGTTATAAGGTTGGGTGGTTTCGCGCGTTATGATTGGTCAATACGCCAAAGCAAAAAACATTCCAACCATTACCATTACACGTTTTCAACATTGTTTATGTTCAATCCTACTATTGTCAATAAACCTCAGGAAAATCCATTAATCTATTAATTCAGAAAACAGCTGTATTGCAAGAAGTTGTATATCGAGGACTAAGGAATCAAACAAGTCGAAACGACTAAATCTCTAGGCCTAACTATTGATGCCGGACACCCTAGGATGTTCTAAGCATGTAACGAGTATCTCCAAAAAGATTTCGGCTGCCATTGGTGTCCTAAAACGAGTAAGGCCATTCGTAGTTGAACAAGCAGCGAATAAAATTTACAAGGCCCTGATTGAGCCCCGTTTCTCATACTGTGCTGCGGTATGGGGCGGGCTTTGCAAAGGTCTGAGTGATAAGTTCAAGAAATTGCAAAATCGAGCCGCAAGAAAAGTCACCAATGCTAGCTATTACTCTAGTGCAGAGCCACTCATAAGCATGCTTGGTTGGCATAGGGTGGAACAAATTTGCACTAAACAAAAAGCGGTTGTCATCTATAAGACAGTTTACGAGATGACGCCCTCTTATCTACAAAATATATTCAAAAAACGTAAATTCCGTTCGAAACTCAGAAAACATACTACGACTACCGAAACCTAAACTTGACTATGGCAAACAAAGTTTTAGTTATTCAGGGGCAACCTCGTGGAATGGGCTCCCTGTTGAATTGCGAAGGCCCGCTACCCGAGCTCAATTCAAGAAAGGGATAAGTGAGCTGCATTCACACGGCAAACATGTAAACCAGTAACAATAACTGTTTTTATTTTTATCAAAAGAGTTATTTGTATTTTACTGACGTTTCAAACCGTGCTTAAACAAAGACTGTCAATGTCAATGTCAAATTTCCTTGGGTCATCATAAAAAATTACAAAGTTCGAGAAAATTCAAGGAATTGCTGGAGTAGCGTAAACAACTGTCTAACTTCAACTTTAAAAAAAAATGTTTTCTTTGAACTATTGTAAAGCGAAATACACCCAAAGCGCGCTTTATGGCCATTTTTCCTCATGTTTCTTACAACATCTCCGTCCATGATTTGAATCAACAAAATCAACTTGAATATTCTAAGATATTTTTATGAGTTTTGAGTTATATTTCATTTTTTGAAGATTGGTAGTTTTAAAGAGAATTTTAATTTTTGTGTTTTTAGGAAGCTTATACATTCATTTTGAAGTTATTTTGCCAAATTGTCCTTAAACCAAAGCTGTACTTGTCCTTTGCCAGGAGGAACTGTTGGCTGATTTAACTCAATATTCTTCTTATCCAATTATCTTTTTCAACTTCCTGATTACCCAACAAAAGTTTTGGTGTAGTCCAGCCTAAGAGTTCTAAAACATTTAGAACAGCAACACGTCTTCTAGCTGAAACAACCAATCAGGCGGAAGAAACTGTTTATACGAAAAGTATGAATCCTACCAAAACAACATTTGTCTCCAAATAGACGATTAAATATCAAAATTTATTTAAGCTTTAAAGAAGACATTGCAGACATGTTTACACACATTATTTTGTGTTAACTAATTATGTCGTTGCATTAAACACTGAAGAAGAGAGGTTTCTGTCGAAACACGTCTGTGAAACTGGAAATAAAATTGTTGTATACTGAGGCGAAACTTGCTGTGTTTAAAGCTTCACAGACTGAAGGAATGGCGCTAAGGACAACATTATTTTGAGTCATAGATACGCAAAGCGTAGAAACGACTGTTGCTGTTTTAGAAAAACCCAAAAGGGAATAACCCCGGACCATCTTAGAAGACTGGTATCACAAAACACTTTGGCAGCCAATCAGATAAGCAATAGTTAGGTAGCAAAAATAAAGTGTTGCATAACTATATTTTGTAGAAAACAAACATACCGTGTGTTGATTTCGTCCACACTTTTCTCCGCACCATTTTGAAAGAAGTGAGAACTTTCTTTTTAAGTATATTGGGTTTGGAATGAGATTGAATGGAGCGGGAAGCACGCTGCCTTTGTCAACCCAGTTCATCCACATCCGGGTCCGGGACACTTTCCATCGGAGATCCTCTTTGTTCTATGATATACAAGCATACGAGCTTAAGAAACTTTCCATTGTAAGGCCTCATTCTTCTGTGATACGAACCGGCAATCAGATTATTACACCTTTAAGTTAGGTACCTAAAACCGGGTCCAAGAAACTTTCCATCGAAGACCATTGTTCCCTTTTGATACCAACAAATCACATAATTTCCCAGAAAGCAAATCTAAACCAACGCACATTCTAAGTGATTGACAATCAGTTAACTACTTCCTGGTTCAAGAAACTTTCTTATACTACGAGCCTCGTTTTCTAATTAACCTCTAAAGATGAGAGCTGCTGGCCATTGGTCAAATCCTTTTTGGCTGAAAGATCTCCGAAATACTCAAAAGTGACACGAAAAACGCAGAATGGAGGTTAAAGGTATGTCATAATAATGAATTTTTTCAAAGTCTTTGATAAGGTTCTCCACAAAGGCTTATCAAACAACCGTTCAACAGGACAGGGATGTGACCGCGCTTAGCTTACTCCTGCCTGTTGATTTCTGATTGGTAGTTTCAGCAGCTGTAACTCTGTCAAATTGGCTACAAATTGAAAGAGCTAAGTGTGGCTGGGATTGTTATAACTGATTAAATGAAGGGCGGGGCGGAGCTCAAAACGCCGAGTGCGTTCAGAGTCAGGCCAGCTTGATCCAGTGTGAGACCGTTTTCATGTTAACGCGCGTGTCAGATTTGCTTAAAAAGGTTTCTTTTTGTGTTTGCTGTTGATTTTAAAGTACTTTACTTTGAGATTCAAAACTATGCCTTCTAACTAATATTAATATGCTCTCTCCCCCCCGTCGCCAAAATAACCGATTGGTATGTATACCTACCGCAATAGCCTCGAAGGATCTCGTCATCATAGCGATAAGCATGTTTACTGCAACAATGGTCCCCACTAGAAGAAAAAATCCAAACAAGATTTTACCAGTGTCCTTGGTTACCTCAAACACTCCACTCTTTGTGTCAAAAGAGGATAGTTCTGTGAGACCAAATACTGAGAAGAACAGACTGGAAAAGGTACTGCCCGCCCTGCAAAAAATCAATACCAATATTGTGTTAATCGTTTACTCTCCTGATACGCAACCACAGGCACCCCAAGCTTGTAGTTTGTCATCTGTTAAAATTTTCCAATTTAAGATTCTATTAAGTTTAATCAAAATTTCAAAACCAAAAATAATAGAACTAGAGTTCAACTAAAAGATGAATTGCGATCGCTGTTGACTTGTTGACTAAATATCAAAGACGTTTTAACTACCATGCAACTAGGGATGCTTGTAATACAATAGCTTTGTTTTCTCATTTTGTTATAAAAAGAACAAAAAAAAAACGAGTCATGAAATTACTGTAAAGTTCGCCGTTCACCCCGATGTTTAGGTCATTAGTTTATGCCTTTCAATACACTATATTATATATAGTAAGGAAAGGTTTATTAAGAGGAAACGGCTCCGAAGAGGGGGGGGGGGGGGCCTTGTTTAACTCACCACGTGTGGCGTTGCACAATGCAGAACAAGAGAATAAATTATTTACGGCACTCATAAGTTCCTACCTAGCGGGTAATCTAAAACTCACTTTCAGTGATGATTATTAAATGCTTCATAAAGTACTAGATTTCGAAGACTGGTTTGGTTTGTTTCCGATTTTTCATTTCTATCGATTTTGCCCAAAAGATAACGAGAATAGCCTTCGACCTATCACATGCTTATTAATTAAAGTCACGCATAAGGTGTGTCTATTGACCATTTTGGTTTTCATTCGCGAAGACAACAATTCACCCAATCACTAGCAACATTTATTTTGTGCGGGAAAAAATGCTCACGGTAAATAAAGAGTGGCAAATTGTGAGCAACCTAAATGGCAAAAGATAGTGGTTGCTTTAGCAAAACATAGCATTTTCAGAAAAGCAAATATTCGTCTATGTATAAGTCAAAAACCCCCCCGAAAACCCCCTCAAGAAAAGACTTATGATAAAAATAAAACTTGTCGAAAGACTTTTAATAAGACCCTGGGGCTTATCATCGGAATTTTAAGGTATTTTAGTATGAAAGATAATGTTTAGAGTGACAAAGTACTTTCAAAAGCACTTCAGCCCTTTCGGTCCTCTACTAAAGCCAATACTTTTCAATGAAAAAGTTTTGAACAATTTTGTTTGTTCGGTCTTAGTTTTCATCACCAAATGTCTCGGTTTGTTTGTGTTATTCTAGGAGGAGAAGGGATAAGATTTACCTACCCAGCGAACTGGTGTTTCACAAATGTGGAGTTCTTCAGCTCAAAATAACGCTGTGTGATCGCGAAGTGGGAGTATAACCTCCTTATTCCAAAACCAAACGACACAAAAATCATTCCAAAGAACAGCAAGAACTTCAGAACATCGCCAAACAATCTGTAAAGCGATAACTGTAACGGTCCAAGATAGGAGTTGACTTGTAACACGCTCAAGAAGTGAAAAAAACTTAGCACCATGGCAACTGAGTAACAACTATTGGCCCACAAAATGACTCCATAGGATGTCCTTGGCCGATCGATCTCGTCAAACAGCAAGTCGAGCACCCTCCATTTTCCTATTAAGCAAAGGAGTATTTTATTTTCACTGTTAATTTGTACATCTTTGTTTAAATGTATTCAACTGCTTGGACCTTTGCGTAACAATATCAATCCGTCTCCTAATATATGTATTAATATATATAAAGTGGATATTTATACATGGCCGCGTGGGATACGAATTTTATCTTCGAGTGCTGAAAATCAGCACGAGAGGATGAAATTCGCACCTCGAAGCGACTACGTAATGTTTTGTTTAAGTTATAATTACTGATGAATTTCCTACATAAAACCCAACTTTTTTAAAAGAATCGTTCGCGCGCCCGGCGGGAAGCTTTCTGGTGAATAACTAACCTTGTTGGTAACCATGGCGAAAAATAGTATCTTCACTGCGTGCGTCGAAGAGATTTTTTTTTTTGCAATTTCATCAGTATCTGTTTAATATATTAATACAAGAACCAGGAATGCAGTTTTCCGTCAGCGCTGTCATTCTTCCCCGAGGCTTTGCCAGCATCGTTTTCGTGCAATTCGCTTCATTCTTGCCAATTTTGTTGTAGGTGTATGAGTGCTTGATCTGAAGAGAGCATTCTTGATACTGCTTGATTCAATGGTTGTTTAGTCAAGGAAATGGATTATTATTTGACTGGTGTTTCTATTAATTGATAGAATCCTTGAATGGATGTCACAGGCACGTAGCCAGAAGAAAATATTAACCGAGGCAGTTTGAAAATCGATTTCGTCATGTAATCGCCTAAAGCTCAGGCTAGCCCGCTAAGGCGCGAGTTCCCTTTGTGTAAGTGCTCTTGTCTTGACAAAAATCCAAGGGGGGCGGAAAGTGCTTGCTGCTCCGGAAATGTTTTTGGGTTTTGTCCGTAAAATCGCTGGAAATGCACCAAATTATACGTTCCAAATGTCCAAAACAATTTTGCCCGAGCAACTTGGTTTTCAAAGTGAATCACTCAAATTTCTGTGGCAGCAAATTAAATTGGGGACCAAGTTCAAATGTTACAAATCACACAGCTCGACCACAACTTCTGTTCTTCTCTGTCAACTGGGTTTTGTTCTCACAAGTAAGTTTGCTAACTCTTAGTTGTTATTATTGTAGCTTATTACATTGCAAGTAAGATTTCTAGGGCCTCGCTTACCTAAAAGAATTAGCTATGACAAAATGATGATCCGTAATGGAAACCGGAGCAGGTAAACATTAGCTAGTTTCACAACCTTTTAAAAGTACTCAAAAAGCCACAGCAAATGTAAAACAAACATATTTCAAGCGACTCGTGTGCAAAACTTTTCAAGGCTTGCTCTACAGCCAAACAAATTCTTAGAAAATTCATAATTTTCTCTATTACTTGCCATGTCTTACATATTTGAAGACAATAGCTTATACTTTGCCGTATTACCTATGTCAACTTCTGCTCGAAACACCATTTTGTCGTTGCTGCTTGATTTAAGGTAGTTGTGATCACGTGAACCCTAACTGCAAAGAGCCTAACAGTTGAAAACCAGGTACTGTGACACACCTGTAATTCCAAAGGCAACAAGCCTTAAACAGTAGGACAGTAGGAACAGCAGCACCATTGTCAACGAGATCAGGTTCCACCATTGCATTTTGTAGCGCAGCAAACCTTGGATGTACATTTCCTTCACCTCTTGACAGAGGAGACCAACAACCCACACGAAAATGATCCACTCTGAAAGGTACAAACACAGAACATCAAGAACTAGTTTCTTATAGCTTATAGCCCAGGAGACCCCCCTTGTCCTCAGCTCTTGAGCTAAGAGGTCTATATCAGACGCACGCTAGTTTATTTAGAAGTTGCCATGAAGAACGTGGTTGCAGTGCCAGACCCCCTCTCGTTCATTGCTATTGTATTCATCGCAAGTGGAGACTGGCACTGCAACCAAGTTACGTTACAAATCAAAATGGCGGCGTGCGGGAAATTCAAACAAAAAAAAACTGATCAAACTAAATTGCTTGGAATTAGTTATATGCGCAGAATTATCAAATTTGAGCTGCTGGTATGGACATAGACTTAATAAAAGTTTTTATTTGAGACAAACTGAATGTTTTGCAGTGGAGGATCACTTTAATATACACTTAGTGTCTATTCCTCAGGGAAACAGCTAGTTTTGTTTACCAAGAGTCCCGATGCTTCCTGAGACGACGTTGAGTGAGAAGGGACTATACATTAAATACTTTGTTTACCTTTACCAATTAGATAGCAAGAGGAAACAAAGATGGCTGGCGGGAAACAACTGCGCAGTTGTGTCCCGGTCGGGCCACATTTGAGTTTGATCGAGGCACGTGGCCAAGAAGCAACAAATCACTGGGCTCGTTTTGTTGAGTGGAAGCCTAGGTTTATAACAAAAAGGAGTTTTAAAAACACTTACGATCTCATGAACATACCTACGACTGATGGTACATCGACTCTTTCATTAAACTTGTCCTGGAATGCTGACGTTATCACAAAAGCAAGAAATATCAGAAACGATCCAGTGTGGCTTAGAAACTTGACAATGGGTGTCCTCATGTTTTTGGACACAGAGGCGCATGGACACAGGAGGTAGATGAAGACCAAAAATGGCAGGAGAACTGTGTGTTTTAGCAGACACGCGATTCTTGTTGGGAAGTTTCGCTTACGCCAGGGCTTGGTGCATGCGCCACAAAACAGATCGTATATGTTTTCCTTGTACAACACGTTGTTCAGCTGAAGTTGGCTGTATGGGTGCGCTACAATCTTACATAGGAGTGAGAAAATTGTTATCAGTCAAAAGGATAAAATGATTCCGGAATAATTTCCTGTTGTACAGTGGACCAACACCCAGATAAGACGGACACCTCTATTTAAGCAATAAATCGCAATTTCCGTGCCGTTTAATTTTTTAATGGTGAGTTTCAAGTTTTTTACCTATTCGACCAACATTTCCCCCCCCCCAACCGTGCAATAAAAAAATGCACGGCACATAAAATGCGTTTTGTTGCTTATATATAATAATAAACAAATAAATATGAAAAAGCAAAGAGACACGCAACGTAATACCAACATTCAAATTCTCCTTACACGTACGTTACACGTCATCTGTAATCTTGCGAGCACAGAGTTGGAATTTGAACTGTCGCGGATAGATGAAAAACACTCAATTTTATTAGAAAGTTTGCATTTGGAAAAGGCTAACAGTCACCTCAGTTCCTAAAGAAATTACAAAACAATCGTAGTTGCAGTAGCTTAGGCAATGTTTTCTTAAAAGCTTAGGAACAGAAAAAAATTACAAGTGAAATCGTCCCTTGAGACAACTTTGAAATGACCTCGTGTGTTCGGGCTTGAAGAAAACTAACTCATTTGGACGTTTTGGATAGTACATCCCAAGATCATACCGTCAAGCTTTACGCAATCTGTGACAATAGAACTTCATGTGTCCTGGATCTGGATTGGGACAATGTCACGGCTGCTTGATGAATGAATCTGGTTGGAGAGACTGTTCAAAGAGCCATTGAAATCAAGCTTGTTCACACAGGCAGCCGACTAAAAATGGTAGAACATGTTTTTTAACAGTTTTTTTGACAAAAAATTTCTGAGAAACTCTTTCTAACTCCTTGTTCCTTTCTCCACTCTTCATATTAAAAGTAGAAAGAAGTTGAAAAATTATAAAAGCTTAACAAATTTAAGATTTAGTTCAGTACCTAGCTTGAATTGCATTGTTTTTCGAATTTTGAGTATAAAATTGTTTTTCAACTAATAAATGTTACTCTTCAAACATTCTTTGCTTTTGCTGTGTCTAAATAATGTTAGAACGTGATAATCGGGAGAGTTATATTACTCTCAACAAAAGAAACCATTTCGTCGAGTACTTCGTATTTTTGTCACGGATTTCGTTGAGCTAGCTCTGACTTGTCGACTGAAGCAAACAGCATCTTTTTGTTTTTGGTTTCCCGGTTTAATACCTAAATAGGCTCATTCTTATTTGGTATCAGCTTTGAATTATAATTTTGTATGTTGTCACTGGCTAACATGTTTCATACGATAAAAAAAACTGGTTATTTGCAAGCAATGAAAATGGTGCCGGATTTTGATTCAGTGTTGTGTGAAACTTTCAAGAGCACGGCCTTTTGTGCTTTCGACCAATCAGCGCGCGAGATTCACTGGGGTTATTTTATAAGCCTCTATAAAACGTATGATCGTATTTTCTGTCATTTACTGTATTTGAATCCTTTGTAAAACCGACATTCTTTAAGACGGACATTCGCGGCCGGTTCCGAAGGTGCCCTTCTTAGGGAAGTTTAACTGTATGTCTTACTGTGTCACTATTATTACTACCATTGTTGTCGTTGTTATTATCATTTTTATTATTATTACCATTATCATTATTATCATTGTCATTATTATTACCATTGCTATTTGCTGTGTTTTAAAAGAACTCTTACATAAAATATCATGTAAATCGATCTAAACTTCTAAAAGAATGTTAAAAACCAGCAGAAATTATTCGATAAATCGATGGTAGATATCATAGATATCAATGCTCTGATGAAATTATCTTCATAATTCAAGAAAGCACCGCACTCTCCATTCTACTTTAGATGGACCTGATTCTGGATGATCCGACTAACTGCTTCAGACACTCTTTGCTTCCAAGAATGTCTAGTAAATTATGTTATGCTGGTAAATCTTCTTCTTCATACTGTTATTATTTTTATTATTATTATTATTGTTATTATTATTATTATTATTATTGTTATTATCGTTATTACTATCATCATCATTATTGTTGTTATTATCATTTTGGTATTATCACTATAATAGATAGTTGCAGCATATTTAATAGCGAGTAACAGTGGGGTTAAGATTATCATAGTTATCATTGTTCATCAGTGTTGTAAAATGGTATCTCGAGTTTTACAACAACAGAACCAACAGAAGCAATATGCCAAATCGTTCATTTAATGTATTCTTCACTATTTTGTTCTTTAGTCCTTTCAACCAAGGCCAGTTCAACAGCATCTAACTTCTCCTTACAAAACGCATACAAAATAGGTCATTCTGTAATGGAAATTGATCGAGCATAAAAAATAATCGAAGATGAAAAGCAAAATTCTTCCTAACTTGTAACAGGATAGTTGGAACAGGCCATTTTATGTATTTGGTAAAGTATTACTTTTTCTTAAGACACTAATGTAACGGATGAACCAGAATCTGTGTATTGAAAATACCAATATACTAATTAGGCTAGCGGAACCGAGACGCCATAGGTAGAACTAGAGATGAGGTTACCGAGGTGAGCAGGGATTTTTCGCAAAGGTAAAGATTTAAGAGTTTACTTACAGTTCCTGGTTATTTCTTATTATAGTTGTTATTACTGTCATCACTATTGTGGTATTATTGTCGTAATTATCCTTATCACTACTGTCACTGCTATAATAGTCGTTGTTGTTATTGATGTCGCTTTAAAATTATCTTCATTTCACTTCACTTTATTTCATTGTTACAAGTTGAAAATTACATAATATTTTGTAGACTTCATCTGCAAATAGCATAACTGTGCTAGTCTACGCAGATGGAGTAATAGACATAAATTAATTAAATCAAGTAAGTGCATAAATTAAATGAAGAAATAGAAATATACTTATACTATTAATTGAATACTTATCACTGGGTAATTAAATTACAAAAAGAATCTGTAGGTATATCACACGAAAAAAATGTATCAAAGAAACTAACAAAGGTATCATGAGAGGGCATTGATTAACTTTTCAGGCTCCTCGTAGCTTTTACTATTTGTCAAATATTGTAATAGTTGTAATTTCATTTTCTTTTTAAAAGACTTTTTATAAAGTGATTTGGTGTTTAGGGGTACGGATTTCCACAGTTTAACTCCAAATCGAGAGAATGACTTGTATTGAATATTTAAACGAGAGTATTGGCAGTACATATTCTTATTTGTTGATGCTCTTGTGTTGTAGGAATGAGGATCATTGACATAAGAAAACAATCTACAGATGTTAAACGGAGCTTTTCTACATGCACGTCGTACATCAAGTTTGCAATGGCTTCAATAAAAAGTACATTTGTTGGTGAAATATTTGCAGAATAAAATAATGGGATTGCACTGCTTTGAGAATCTACGAAGTAAATCAATCTTATTGCTCGTTTTTGTAGTTTGAGTAGCTTGTCGAGATGGCTTTTTGCAGCCTGTCCCCAAGCACGTAAACCAAAGGAGATATAAGGCAAAGTTTGGGAGTTGCATTGCGTTAGCAAAATCTTTCGTGGTATATAATGTCTTAATTTGACAATAACACCAACAGTTTTGCAAACTTTTGAACAAATGATATTAATATGAAATTTCCATGTAAGACTTTCGTCAAAGTAAATACCAATCAAAAAACTTGATAAATACGTTATGCGTAAATCGCTTTTGATAAGGCCGAAATATTACATAGTTTGACTTTTTAGCATTTAGAGTTAATTTATTTGCAGTTAGCAAATCACATAGCTTAGATAACTCATCGTTCACTGTGGCTTAAAGAGATTTTAAGTTTTTATGTAAGTATAGTAAATTAGTATCATCTGCGAATAAAGTCACCTTGATGTCTTTCGAAACTTTATGAATATTGTTCATATAATTTATAATAGAAAAAGCAAGGGACCGAGTACGGAGCCCTGGGGCACTCCGATTCCTCATTCAATATTGTCAGAAATAGTTGATTGCTTTCTGTTGTAAAGATAGGATTTGAACAAGCCCTCTTATACCATATATACAGTTTATCTAGTAATATCCTATAATTGATTGTATCAAAGGCTTTCATTTAGTCAATAAATACCGCACAAGTATAATGTTTACGAACCATATTTGACTGTATTGTTCAAAATATCTTGTATAGCATAAGTGGCGAGAACGAAAACCATATTGGCAATGATAGAGCAAATCTTCCTTTCTATGAACTCAATTAACCATTTATATACCAATTTTTCAAAAACTCTATTGAATACAGAAAGCAAAGAAATAGGTCTATAGTTAGATGGATCTGTGTCATTCTCTGCTTTAAAAATTGCTGTTATCTAAGAGTTTTTCAATTTGGATGGGTATTTTGCATCTGTGAACGATCAATTAATCAGCTGTGCTAATGGACACTTAGTGAATATTTGGTCAACTTTAATATTTTTGTTGGTATTGAATAAAGCTCATAGGTTTTATTGCTGGGTAAACTATTAATTTCTTCTTCAATTTCTGCTGGAATCACTGGTCTAAAGAAAAACGAATTACTAATTCAGACATCATTTAGATAATATTCAGAAGAGATGTCACTGTCAGGTTCTTTGCTCGCAAGTTTTTTTGCCTACAGTTGAAAAATGTTTGTTCATAATATTTGGCAGCTTTTGTGGATCATTTACAACAGTTCCTCCTTTTGAGTCATCCTTTAAGGCTGATATTTGTTTTCGTTGTTTGCGTTTGTTATTAATTAGCGAGTTAATTCCATCCCAAGTTTTCTTCATGATTGTCATATTATTTTCGAAGTAAGTTTGAAGATATTTTCTCTTACTGATGCGCACAAGTCGAGTTATGGAGTTACGATACTACTTATATCGTTATTTATTTCCATTAATTAACAATTGTTTTTTATGTTAATAGATTTTCTTATGCCACGAGTATTCCAGTGTTTTGAAAACTGCTTGTTTTTCCTTTTAGATATACTTTTCAAGGGCGCATATTTATCAATCAATTTATTTAGCTTCCTATAAAAAGCACAAAAATTCACGATCAATGACACGATCGGAACTTATTACAATACTGGTTTGAATAGCTTAGTTAAAGCTGCAAGAAGAAAAAGTAGCGTAATCTCTAAATTTTGCTTTCTTTGGTAGAAAATATGGCTTTACAGATGACGTGATGCAGAATTGTGTAAAATGATCGCTCACGTCGCTGATCACATTCCCACTACCAGTAACATTCTCAGGATTGTTAACAAATATATTGTCAATAAGAACAGCTGAGGTGTTGTAGACTCTAGTTGGCTTAATTATCTATTATCTTTAGTTTTATCATATCCAAGAAAAAAATGTTAAATGTTATGAAATACAAATGGTACACTAAATGACGATTTTTATGTCAAATACTCTTAGCTTTGTTTTTAATCAAAGTAGAAAGCAATCCCTTAGAAATATAACATTTCTTTAACGTTTTCAATTGTTTCAGACCTTGTAGTTGGTAGCTGTGCGTCTAAGCTAAGCTATAATTATAAATCTAAACAGTGCTTTATCAAAATAATAAACGTTCTTGAACAGATGTTAACGAAAACTTTGAGTAAGATATCTTTGCATGAAACTATTAAGAAATAACCAAGTTCTATTAAAACACGGACTAACTCACTAAAATTATATTCTATAACGATTGTTTGAATTACCTGATTTATTTATCGAACTTGCTGTAATTTAAGTCGGCTTTCGTATTTTCTCAAAACGTATCATTCTTAATTTGCTCAGTTTTTCTGCAAAACATATTTCTTGTTGTCAAAGCGGGACTAACTTATATAGCTTCATTCAAAACAAACAAAGCGTATTCTGAGAGTGTAAGACTGTCAATACTCATATAGTAACAATATTTACCTTATCACTCTTGAATCGTAAAGCCAAGTTGAGAACTGACAGTTTGCTGGCGCCCTCGACTGTGCCAGTGACTGTAACATACTTCTCTAGTTTGTCTGGGTGGTGTTTTATCTCATACTCTACATCCATTAAACACTCAATTTCTTCAATTGTTCTGCATTGTTCCAGCAATGACACTGCGTAGTCCTCGCAGCCCTGTGATAAAGTCTTGTACTCCTCCTAGAAATTCCCAACATCGTTAAACTCGTAAGATGATATATATATATATATAAATATATAAAATGGAGTAAAAATGTGGGACGAGCGGTACAACTGATGACTCTCATAAACATCATTTATTAAAAACTAG
>JAOBAT010072490.1:0-21539 GCA_026413305.1 Hydrozoanthus tunicans | reverse complement strand
CGAATATTTATCTTCTAACTACGTTTGTTTTAAACATTTTAAATCAACTTGATCTTTCCTGCGGATCCAACGTTAGCGGGCAAATTATTGTGTGGTTTTTTTCTACGAATCTTCCGTTACAGTAGTAGTAGTGGTAGTAGAAGTAGTAGTAGTAGTAGTAGTAGTAATAGTAGTAGTAGTAGTAATAGTAGTAAAACTGAAGAAGCAGTAACTATCAACATAAACAAAACCTTACTAGACGTTGGTGCGTAGGTAGGTGGTGGCTGAGTTTGCGGCATCGTCGGTGGTGGGGGAGTACCTTTAGAATTTAGAGTTTTGTTATAAAGCAATCTAGTCATTGTCTTAATTATTTAGAAAACAAGTTTTTAAGATTCAACTGTTTTAACCATTTTGTGGTGCATGGTATATAATTTGCGGCAGGGCAATACTTTTAGAACAACAGATTTATTACCAACAGTTGAAGCAACAAAATGTTAAAGTACAAATCTCTATTTCGTTTCAATGAACCACAGACGGTTATTAATTATAAGTTTTAGTCTAAAATATCTCGAGTAACGAATTATGTCGAGGCAATTTAAATAAACTTAAAACTCAGTCAAAATGTGGTTGGGTGGTAATCAAGGAGAAGTTCCAAACACGGCCAACTTTGTTTGAGTACAAACAACGTTCTTCCTCAGCGTAGATCCCAGTTCAGTTGACTCTGCTGTGACATTGACTTGATCTATCGTTACAGCTGAATTCATTTTTGCATCTTTTATTCTGCACATCAGAAGAAACGCAAGCTAGCGAAAACAATGCTTATCCTATTGTCGAAAGCGTTCGAACGTTTTGTGAAAGCGTTCAACGTTCTGTCAAGGCGTTCGAACGTTTTGCAAAAGCGTTCGAACGTTCTTTGAAAGAGTTCGAACGTTTTTTAAAAGCGTTTTTAAAGCTCTCTTGCAGACCGTTTGATTATCCTGGGAAAAGCGTTCAATAATCAAAATGCATTTGCACAATCTTAGTATCACTGAGAAGCCAACCCGATATCGTCATAGCAGGCAAAACTTAAATGCTGCAATTTACCTTTCTTTCGGTCTAGGTTTTGTTTCACCACGAAATCTCATGCGAAATTTTACAAGGCCTTGGGTGAGAAGCTTTCGCAGCGAGAAATCGCTTAACCACCTCGAGAGTTCGCCTAAGCGCTGCAAAATGTTGCAAGAAATCTCGATTCTTGAAGACAAAGGATGGAAATCTTGGAGACAAGGACTGCAAAATGCAAAGCATAATCACAACATCGGATATTGTAATTCGTAGTTAAGAACCTAGGTTGTTCAAGTTCATGTCAACGCTCAGCCGTTCCCATCTTGTTATCCGATTTCACGCTTTGCGGAATACGCCTGTTGTTTATCCTGTCGGGTTAAGCCACAGGCGTATCCACCATTCCGAAGGTTCAAATTCAACAGTGGTTGTGTTCTCTAGACCCCTTTCGTCGATGCTTTATTTGTTCTTCGAGAAAGCATATTTGAGGAAAAAATGTTATTCTCGGTGTCCGCACTCTTGAAACCTTTAGTAAGCAAATTTCGGTTAGTGCTTAACATCCCATGGGAATGTTGATGACAATCACGTATATTGTTTCGCTGCGGCAATTCAACAAAACTTTTGCAAGAGATGAGAGTGCAGTAGCTGTTTTCTTAGTTTTTTAAGTTAGCTTTTGATTCGCATCGTGAATTATAAGAAACAATTTAGTGTTTCTTTGAAATTCAGAGACGAGAGCACAGTAGTAAAAGCAAAGTTTTTTTTCTAAATTTATACGACTTCCTAACCTGTACTGCTGAAGTTATAAGAAGTAATTTAATGTGCGACTCGTCTCTGTTTCTTTCAAAGTTGTTAATAATTCAGTTTGGTTTCTCTTCCGCAGTACTAGTTTAAAAAAAACTTTTGCAAGAGATGAGAGCACATTAGGTAAGGCAAAGTGTTTCTTGCGCAGACTTCTTAGTTTTCTAAGTTAGCTTTTGATTCCCATCATGAAGTTTGTGATTTCCATTCATCTGAAGTTATAAGAAACAATTTAGTGTGCAAATCGTTTCTGTTTCTTTAAAATTTGTCAAAAGCGGTAATTTTGCAGTGTTTTTTCGCTGCAGCAATTCAACAAAACTTTTAAAACAGATGAGAGCACGGCGGTGTTTTTTCTAAGTTTATGATTTCCTAACCTGTACTAGTGCTGAAGTTATAAGAAACAATTTAATGTGCGATTTTTAACGATGCCGGGTTTTAGATAAAGGCCTCTGAAAGTAACTCGTCTTTTAAAGGCTATTTTTAAATCTATGATTTCTGTACACACAACAACATAAGACTCTTGCCACGGTTATTTCACAGCAATGAAAGACTGGCGTACGTGAAATAGAACAATCTGGATCACAGAGCTTGTTTCAGGTTTCCAAGAAATTGAAGCCAACTATCTTTGATAGCAAAGGCATTTACATACATTTTTTTCAGCGAAGAGCTAATGGCTGCTTCGTTTTAAATCTTACCTCCAATCTTTTGATCGATCCAATTTCGGAACTGGGCCACTCTGGCGAATACAGTGTAACGTTCAGCGGCAGAACATCTCGGCGAGCCCCAGCTAACAGCACCTTGCAGTACCCAACGGTTACCACCCGTATTACATACAAACGGGCCACCACTGTCTCCATGGCAACCACTCAGAATAGTATTTTTTACACCGGCGCAGATCATTTGGTCTGTAATCTTCAGTCTATCACCGCCTAGGAAAGAGCAAACTTTTATTTTAGGAAAATTTTCTGGTGTTGGAGAGTAGCACACAACATTGTGTTAGGAAACAAAATTTTATCTATTGCTTCAAAATTTTGCAAGAATTTGCTCTACAAAAGGCTAGATATAATTTCATTGAAAGGAACAATTCTTTTTAATTCTGGTACAACGGGCACTACCTCGGTTACGTCATGAAATGTTTATAAATTATAACATTGTTCTAGAGCTACAGAAATTTGTTTAATAAAGTTGTCCAGCACCAGCCTTAATTCTGTCTCAGTGTATTATAGTAAAGGTAACTCAGAAACTATCCAATTATTTTCTGGTTCATTTGAATGCTTTAGAAAATAGTTGACACAACGAATGGCAAAATGTTCAACAAATCATGATTCGTTACAACCAGTATCGACGCTCGGTAAGAGGAGACAAAATTAGACAAAAGTTTTAAGAGAGAAACAAACGATTTCAGCTTCAAGGCAAGTTGTGACAAGATCAATCGGGAAACATAAAGACGAACTAAATCCGTAATGGGATACCTGGAGAAGCTGCCAGTTTCTTAGCGCACTCAGCATTGCTGACTGGAGGTAATCTAGCTTGCTGTAGCATGTGGTGAGAGCTTCCAGGATGCTTGATTTTACCCCATCCTGCAGGAGATATTAGAGTTAGCTTCATATATTCATTGTTGTTTTTAATTGTTTTACAAGATATCCATACTGTGGGAACTCGATGGCTCATATAAAGCGTCCTTGTTGATAATTATTGTGGCATGGAAACGCTTTATCAAACTAATCTTTTTTACGTTTTAGTAATTCAAATATCTTAAGCCTGGAAACGTATATAATTATAAATATGTTCGTAAGAAGCCTTGCCACTGAATATGGGGAATAACTCGAGTTTCGCCGAAGGCTGCAGCATCAACAAGGGCCTCATGACACAATACAAAGGAAACACCTGGGCCTACCAACGACTACGATGCAAATTTTGTAGCGGTACGTTAAGGACAAGTGGGGTCGACTCAAGTCTAGAAACATGCAAATAATAGTATTTAACAGTAGCTATAGTTCTGTTTCGTAATTCCTGGACTCTATTTCAATCTTGCCTGTGTGCAATAATTAAGTACATCATGTAACATAATACAATTATATGAAGGAACTACACTTGGGTACCTAGAATAAAATAAAAATAAGGCGAGGACGTTCACAGCTTGTGACCATAGAGCTTTCTTGGAACCAGGATTTACCCTTTTTACTGTTCAAAAATAGAGACAGTCACTCACCAGTGATGTAGCAGTTGCTGCCGACAGGAACCATTTCACCTTGTGAAGGAAGACAGACTGTTGATACTCGTGAGTTCAGTGTCGCTGGCTTCGATAACTGAATTAGGGCGATGTCGTTATTGATTGCCGAAGGTCGGTTGTACTGCACATGCTTAATGACTCTTTTCACCCCGATGCGTTGTTCCGTACCTTCATTCACATTACGGTTAAGCTCTCCAAGATGAACTGTGTAATATGAAGGATTCCTAAAAATGACATAAACGATACCAACATCAGTCCTGGTTGATAATATACAGCAAAATAATTTGTCAGCTCTTTTTTATTACTCTACAGTGTAAGTAATAGCAGTTAGAGTATGACAGTAGCAGTAGCAGTATTTATAGTAGTAATGTTTGGTTGGTTTTGACAAAATAGAACCACCTAGTACTTTAAATAAAACCGTTATTATTATTATAACTACTGTTATTGTTAGCATTTTTGTTGTTTTTGTTATTACTTCTATTTTTATTATTATCATTGTCACCAACATTATTGTCATTATTATCTGTATTATTTCACGTTTTGTTTTAGTTACTATTGTTTTCAACGAGGTCGACGAAGTCGACGTTTCGGGTTCTCCATAACACCATTTTGAAAACTAAGTGATCACTTGAACCATTGCTCTGTTTGACAAAGAAACTACACTCGTGCAAAATGTTCTCTTGAACCATTGTTAATATGCAAATCTAGAGGCTTGAAATTTATAACATTACGTTAATTAAAATCACTTAGTCTTGGAAATGGTGCGACGACTTATAATTTGCTATTGCTACCATTGCTACTACTGGTAGTAAAAGAAATAAAAGCAGTTTAAATTATTGGTGTTTTCTAATAGCTTAAGGCAAAAAAACTTACGAAGAGCGACCAAGACAATGGGCAGCGGTTACAACCCATTCAGGAGTGATGAGAGACCCTCCACAACCAAATCTACCGCCCATGTACAGAGCAATCTGATTGAAAATGACAAATGTAAGTTACTGGCAAGAAAACTAGAAAACGTGCAATTAAAATTACAAGACGATAACAGAACCTAACAATCTGTTCATTGTAGAGCAAGTAACTTATATCTCGCAAAAAAATTAATTTTGTTCAAAAATTTAGTAAAACATATATAATCATAGAATAATGTAAGTTTTGCAACAGAGAGTCAGGAACGCCGAGCGGTTAGCGCTTGTGCCTCCCACCTCTGTGGACCCGGGATCGAGTCCTGGTTTCCACATGTGGGCTGAGATTTGTCGATCTCAATCTGACTCCGAGGGTTTTTATCCGGGATCTCCGGTTTTCCTCCCTCAACAAAATCGACACCCAGCTAATTCTGTGTAATTCATCATCGAAGCTGTGCTCTGAGGTCATGCATGGGCCAAATAGCGGCAGCAATATGCGCCTTAACATGCTTTCGGTCCGACCTCGTTGAACTGCGTCCTTCGCAATGCAGTCCATGACTGCAAGTAAGGGCAATTAGCTGGCTAAATAATAATAATAACATTATTATTATTATTATTATTATTATTATTATTATTATCATTATTATTACCATTATTACTATTATTGAAAGTGGTTGATTTTAAATTCAGTTATGACGGAGCCTTTTCAAAATACTTCGAACTGAAGGTCCACTGCATTAGACACAGGCATGTTTACTCCAGGAAAAATTTTACAACTTGTTTTATCTCAGTGCATGTTCTAACAAAATGAATTATCACCTTCATAAAGTTGTATTTACCTGCCATGGCCAGTTTCCTGGTTTTGCATCAACTCCTCCAATTACACGGCTCACTGGAGAAACACCACAGCTTCCACCTTAGAAACACAAGTGAAGAACAAAAACGACATCAGTTATCAGCTCAACCAAACACTGTCGCGTCTTGATATAATACAGGGACACTGACCAATGCATGAAAAGGGGAAGAACCTCACTTGATGTTATAGGACGTATTTGAAACGACTGACGCTTTGTATAATGTTCGTTGGTTTGGGCTTGTTCAAAATGCAATTGAAAGAAAGTAAGAGAAATCTGCTAAATATAAAACTCTTGTTCGACAGTTAGGTAGTGTTACGATTTAAAACTAGCACTGGAAGGTTAAAACAATAGGTGAAATTTGAAATACTAAGCGTCAACATGACTCATAAAATGGTCAATATACAAAAAAAAAAAATGAACACAATAGGTTAGATAGAAATTTACCAGATGAAAATTTGATTCTTAATGAAGGAATTAAGCAAATAATATGATTCAATACAAGGTTATCATTGATGGAGTCTACCTGTAGTAGAAACTGTTTTTTGATCAATGTTGTTTTAAAGAAATCCACATATGTCAGGTTTTATTTCTCAGAACTTACGTGCACTCTAAACCCTCCAGCAAAACTTTTTTTTTTCTGTACTTACTCGGTGGCTTTACGCTTGGCAATGGAGTTTGAGGCGGCTGCGTCGGGAGTGGAGGGGTCTGGGGCGGCTGCGTTGAGGGCGGTGACGTTCCTGAAGAGAAACAGGAGAGAAACACTGCAAAAAGTTGTGCTAGAACTAATTTTAAGTAGAGTTGGGCCCGTTACACAAGCATAAGCAAAATTAGGACAAGACAACTTAGACAAAACGTACCGCCGCACTCTTGAACACTGACATCGTCAATTGCAATATCTCCTTGGTAAGATGAACCACGAACACCTTCAAACACAAGCTAAAAACAAACAATTTTCGATTTTAAAAGGATCAATAGTTGTTGTTAAAGAATAAACTTGAACTTTAATGGTCTTATTGCATTCAATAATACGACTGTGGAAGTAACATGCTTTATTCGATTATAATAATTGTTTCTAAAGGTTAAGTAACAAAGTTTGTAGAAGATTTTTTTAAAGCACTTAATTGTCACACTGACTGCAAGCTCCTCATCTACAGCTAAACGTTCCTGAAGCTCCTCAACTGATTTTTGTTTGATCAGCGTTTATACCCGTTTTCCGTAAGTCTAAGCAATGAGAGTAATTTTGATTTCCCACTGAAGGACACTAATCCATCGTAGGTTAGCCCAAGCAGAAGTAAGTACTCATTTTTACAGCTGAGTCGATGGGACAACTAGGGTTAAAGGACTTGTTAAAGGACACACGGAACACGGTGACCTGACAGAGAGTCGAACTAGCGACCCTAGGATTTCGGCTCGAATACACTAAACGCTCGGTCACTCAACGCCGACAATTCTTCATCTGAGGCATCATTTTCATTTTGTTAAGTGACTTGTTCAAGGACACACGCAACACGGTGATCGACAGTGACTCGAACTTGCGACTTTACGGTTTCGACTCAAACACCCTAATCACACGGCCAGTCAACGCCGACAATTCCTCATCTGAGGCATAATTTTTTTTTTATGTTCAAGGAAATGTTTATATAAGGAAATATGAAATCAAAAGAGACCACTTACAGCTCTACGTCCAACAACGTTGACTCTTATAGTCGCCTCTTTCCACGCGTTACCCTGCTGGCCAGTCATGTTGAACACATTTTTCCCTGCTACAATCACGTTTAGAGCACCGATGTTGCGTCCAAACATGTGGTAGAAAAACCGAATACAAGTTTTGCCACTGAAATCAAGTATTTTCTCAATCTTTGCATTATCTCCTTGAACACGTGGACTGGAGGTCTCGATGTAAATGTAATAACCTTAAAGAGAATTATAGAAGGAACGGGTAATTAGCTTGGTGTGAAAGAGTTTTACATCAAACGCACCCACTATTAAGATTTTGGAAAAAAACTTTAAAAAAAAACATTCGACGAAAATGATTCAGTAGGCTTCAATTTCCAGGACACTTTTTTTTAAAAAGTTTTTTGTTACATTGCCAGAATTTGACTGTTCTGCTTAGGATTTATGAACTGTCATGCCGACCTGAGCCAGCTTATACCCAAACCGTTACTATCAATTAAATTGTTTCAATAACATCACGATGCTGATGAATGACCTCCAAAAAGGATCCGATTTTAAAACAACTCATAGCAAACAAAAATAATTGACAAAATAGTTACTAACAAGTTTTTTCAACTTAGGAGGATTTGTTTCTACGAAAAGTTTAATTGTATTTTAAGTAACGTGATTTGAAGTTGAGTTTTGGCTCCGCCACTAACTACTGAAAAGAAAAAAGTTTGTTGAAAAATGAAATGAGGGTAAATACGCAAATATAAAAAACAAATGCACATGCGTATACATATTATTAGTTATTATTACAATCTTTTGTCAGTCGATCAAAGTTCAAGGCAAAGCTCAATAAATAAATAAATAAACAAATAAACAAGGGTTCAAATTTATAAATTCATCAAAAAGTTATGGGTTTGTTCTAGCATCCTTACGTTCAAAATTATCTGTTTCATTATTTTTAGTGCATATAGAGGTGGCGGCAAAAGAGATCGAGGGCTTGTTTCTCACCTGACCAAGTAATTATATACACCATAATCGAGTTGCATGGGAAAAACAAAAAGTTATGTAGCAAAGTTCATGATTACGCGCAGTCAAAATCGTTTCCGCACTTTTTCTTCTTGCAAGAGATATTTGTTTAAAAATATATACAACAAGCAAAAGAAAACACTTTTAATTGCTGAAGTTCTGATGTATGTTATTTATCTATCTAAATTATGTAGTGCCCTACCTTTACCGCCATGTCCAGTGCTGGGACCTGTTCCACTTGATGGAGTGCTACCAGATCTTCTAGACCAGTCAAACTTATCAGCGTTTGGGGAGGGCAGTTGGAGGAAGCCACACAAATTGGTTTCGAAGTTGCAAGAAACTAGAGATGCACAGAAAAACATTGAATTTGTAAAAATAGGGATTGTTCCATATATGTTTAAGTGACGAAATTGACCAAGGATGTAGTTATAACACTACAACAACTCGAATGGGTGCCTTTCAACCACTGCGTTTTGCACAAACTCTTTAGTACTAACAACAGTACTTTGAGGGCGCCACATTCGTTTATTTATCTGTAAGCATGCTATCATTTTGTCTGTTTTGTCGACGCTTAAGGAAAAACTATTGATAGATCAAATCTTTTTGTTTTATTTTTTTTTCGGTAGTGTAGAACAGGGACTGGAAATCCACCCAAGGAAAGCTCCTTGTCAATAAAATACGAGTTTTCTTTCTTATAGAAAAAAGGTTTTCCAATTTCTCAATATCCTAAGGAAGTGACTCACATCCACACAGATTGCTTAAACGCACAGATGGTGAAGAAATAGAACAGAAGAAATACGTTAAAATTAGTTAGAATGGAAAACAAAACGTTGTTAAATATGTTCTTAAGTTCGGAAACGAAACCTGTCTTTTGTTAGAACGCTAAAATATGACTACACTTGTATCGTTTTTGTGGAATCGAATAAGTTTTCTCCGGAGCAAAAAAGTTCTAAATGAAATACTTCTAAGATATTTAAACCTTATTTTAAAAATAAAGATAAACGACGATGCATGTGTTCTGTCTTTATCAGACAAAAGAAGTTTTACAAGCAACAACGCTTTACGAGATTTCCATTCAACCACTAAAACAAAACTAATTGCTTAAGTCGGTGCATACAATGTTTGAATTTTACTTACAAATAGGCTTTCCAGTTGGCAGAGGGGGAGGTGGCGTTCCTGGTACAAGGTGTGAAAAAGAAACAAAGTTATTTAGTATATTCTTAATTGTTCTTTGCAAACAGCAAATGAAACTAAGGGTAGTGTGATAATATATTAAAACTTGGTCCTTCTGCCTCCCTCCCCCGAAAAGTAGACATAGCTGGAGAACCTTTCAGTTTGCTTTCCATTTTAGAAATGTATTCCATAACTAGAGAAGGTTTGCACCAAAATTACTACCTTTCAAGACTAAAAGAGTGAGACAAAAGTATGAGCTCATTATATACCAAAGCGTGGACTATGCTTTTTCCAGCTGTCTTAAACAAGATTTCGTTACTGCTCTGAGATAAAGGAGAGTTAAAGAAAAGTTGGTCTTCGCAAAGGACTTTTAATTACTAAGAGTCAACCAGTAGGTTTTAATTTTTTTGCTCGATATTATAGCAATGTAAAAAATACAGACAAAGGAACTCTACCTCCACCACCAATTTTGCTATTTATCCAGCTCAGGTAGCTAAAGATCCGCCCAAACACGGTGTAATGAGTTGTGGGGCAGTTGCGCATTCCGAAGCTTACGTCGCCATGAAGTACCCAACGGCCATTTTCTTCACAGACCAGCGGACCTCCACTATCACCATTACAGCCTCCTGCAGCACTAGACTTCCCTTCTCCAGCACAAAGGTGTGCATAATCTTTCAATATATTGCCATATTTAGCTTTGCAGGCATTATAGGAGACGATTGGTAGAACTGCTTGTTGTAGAATGTCCGCTGCAGGTCCTCCACCATAGATGCGACCCCAACCTTGATAAAGAAAAAAGGGGAAGTGAAATTCTAAATCTACCCTATTCCTTTATGTTGGATCCAAAGATTGAAAATTACAGCAGCAGAAAGGGATTGAATGGTATTTTTTGATAAGTTTTAATTAAAACTCAAAATGCCTGATCTCCTAACTCTTTGTTCCAGTTCTACCAATCCTATAAAACAACAAGAACTCCTTCAGACACGGAACCGAGAAAGCGCTGCAGACAAGTTTCAAATAACAGAGGCTTTTAGCTTAAAAATAACGAGGGAAAGAATCTTTGTTAGTTTAAAAAAGAAACCGTGTGCTGGTAAAAGAAACCTGGTAAATAGATTGAGCAGTTAAAATGGTTACATACTACCAACCTGTGATGTAGCACCTGGCACCAACAGAAGCATGCTTGGTTGGTAAACAAACCGTGTTCACCTTGGCACTCAGGCTCACTGGTCGCTCCAGCTGAAGCAAAGCAATATCGTCTTTGAGGTTCTGCATTGTAAAACCGCTGTGTTTGATGACTTTTTGGACCCGTAAGGTTTGTTGAACGGTCGTTGATCCCAATCGTCTATGAGCACCTGTGCCGGGTTAGGAAAATGTCTTTACGTTTATGTTATTGACGTTTTGTTGATATTTTTACACAACTTGGCTATCTAAATAAACTTTTCGTTAATATACAAGTGCAACAATCTTGTTTTTCAACCATGTCATTTCTTTATTCGTTTCTACTCCGTCAATAACTGTAAGTTTGCAATGTTTTCGTTGAAGTTTTAGATGTGAACACATTAAAAATGTGCGAACGGTATTTTTTTATAGACATCTATTAGTATTAGCTTATATCTTCACGCTAGAAAACCCGATTATGAATGAGTTTAAAAGTAGAGATAAATTTGTAAAAGTTCCGACCTTTTTGGCACCCACGTGACGCCTCACATTCTCACTTACTCATGCCTTCGCCAAATCTTTCTCCAATCTTTAACCAATTTCTTCAAATACTTCAAAAGTCGAAAAACAACAGCAATTTTAAAATTGTTATGAAAGACTAAATGGAACTCTTTAATAACAAATTAAGTTTTGTACCAACAACAATGGTGTATCTGGATGGTCTTGGGTCTCGGTCGACGCAGTGGGCAGCGGTGACAACCCAGTCACTTCTAATCAGCGAACCACCGCAAATGTGTCCCCCGTTCACACGGAGAGAGACTTGCCATGGCCAAGAGTGAGCGGCGGCGTTCTGTCCGTTCACAACACGTGAACCTGCAGGACGTTTTCCACAACCTACAAGTGTCATGGTAATAATGAAAACAGTTGACACGGCTCTCTGAGTGCTGGGTATCACCCTGATGAATGTTTTAACGCTGTGTGGTATTGGTCTCTGGGTGATAGCCAGCAATTTTATCTAATGTATAACCTTAATCTCTAACTTGTTATTTCAAGTGTGGACTCGTGTTTAGGTTTTTTACATATCATATCGGTTTTTGCAAGGGTAGAACCAACAATATAAACTTGTCGAATTGTTGCGATGTTTTATAGAAAAAAGGGACTTGATATTTACAACTAACTTATTTGTGAGGGACGCAGTACATTTGGTTCAGGATCAAACACTTAGGTCAGTTGTTCAAAAACTGGTTAACTTTATACCATGGTTAAGCAAAAATTCAAGCAATGATTTCTTCTGCAAGGAAAGGTTTAAAATTCATATGAAGTGCTGTTTGATAAGCATTTTCGGAAGATTGCCGTCCGATGATATCCAAAATATATTGGTAATTAAAATGGAATGGTTTTTCCTACTGACTTTTATTCTACAACTTTACGCGCGAATTAATATTTTTAAATACCGTTTAGAATTTTCACGGGAAAAACTTGTCTATTCCAAAATTACAGCTCTAATTATTCTTTCACTATAAAGTTTGAAACAAGAACGTAGGTTAAAAGCTTAACTCTGGGTTAATGGACCTTTGAACAAAACCGAACACTGTAGAATAGCCAGCTTAACCAGCCCGACGATCTAAAACGCCATTCTCTTAACGCTTATAGACTGCAAAAGACGGGCCTGTCTTTGAGTTTCGAAGGTTTTTTGACCTGTTCTAGACAGAACAAATCGAACAGAGCAAAAGACAAACTGCGGGTCCCCATAACTGTTACTATGGTTAAAAAGTGTTTTCTGTATTTTGTACAACTTTATACTGAACGGTTTAAAGATACTTTACAAAAGATCTTAGCAATGAAACGGTTCCTCTGAGTTTTTCTTTTAAGAGTAGCAGCATTTTTTTGTAAATTGCAAAAAAGAACATTAAATATGAATTGCAGTGTATGTATTTAATCTGTCCTACCAATTTCAGAAAGCACTATATCTAAAGAATCCTTTTGAATCAAAGCATTTTCATAAAGAAGAAATCAAAGGAACTGCTGTCTGAACTAACCGCCAATCATGTTAAAGAACAGTTGAAATCTTCCTATAGTGTTATGCACACGATTCCTTAATCTTAAAAGTAGAAATTACCTGGCTGAGGCGGGGGAGGTGTCTGGGGTGGAGGAGTCTGGGGTGGAGGCGGTGTCTGGGGTGGAGGCGGTGTCGGCGGCCCTGTTCCTGTTCCCGGTTGCGGTGGTCTACCTGATAATGCAATAATTTGTTTTTTCATCATCAGTATTAATTATACCGGTCTTTTTAAACAAGTAAAAAGATAAGAAACGAAGCCCTGAATCCGAGAAGGTCACTGACAAACATGGACCCAAAACAACTCAGAGGACGACTAGAGAATCATGGCGAAGAAGTGAAGATTGAGTGGGGATCCTGGCAACAGGCAGAGCAAAATGCCAATGCAGAGAGGGCTGGACAGCAGATGTTGTGGCTCTGTAGGCCCCACGGCACAAAAAGGACAAATGATGAATGACTTAACAAGATATCGGCACATTCTCTTTCTACAATTGTGAAGTACAAAATAGTTTGTCAAGAACTATAAAACTTTTTACTGACACATTAGATGTATTCGATCGCTTGGTCTTTAACTGTCGTTTTGAAAAAGAGCAAATTAACTGAAATGTCTTTTTTCTGTAAATGTATTAAGATATCTGCCAACTGTAAACAACATGTTACAAAACTCACAACGATGAAAATCCTTGTACAAAGAGTATATGTACAAAAATCTAGATGTTTCTTAGCCCTCTTACCTTCTTTGATTCTTTGGAAATTGAATAACCTGTTGTGATTGAAAACTATACTCTTATGCAAATGTAATTTGCTCCACTATCATTACCGAGATCATTTTTTTATCGTCGTGGTTAATTTTTTCACCTTTAACTACTAATTGTAGTTTGTATTTGTTACATACCTCCCATTTCCTTGTTGATCCAGCCCATGAGGTATTTGATCTTAGCGTACACACCAAACTTGCCGGCAGCTGCACAGCCATGTCCCCAGCTTGTAGCACCATGGAGGTAGTATCTTCCTCCTGACTCACACACCATTGGACCCCCTGAGTCACCTTGACACGAATCAATTCCTCCTTGATCGAGCCCAGCACAGATCATTGAGTCATGGATTTTTCTTGGGTAAGCTTTGTCGCACCTTGCACGGCTTACAACGGGAACTGACGCAGCCATCAGGACATTTGGACTTGCACCACCGGATGACAAGCGACCAAAACCTGTGATCCAGCACTTTTTGCCATCCACGGGGGCAGGAACGGAGTGTGGCAGACAAGCCAAGTTGACATACCTGCAAATAATATCATGGACGCCTTAAGTGAGTTACAAGCGTTTTCGAACAGACAAGCAATCGAAGTGCCTTTTGAGCTTGTGCAATAAGAGTTAGGGTTTAGATTCACCTACGCACAACACTGCTTGACCATCTTTCTGTTTAGGTTGTGTATTATGAATTGAAGGTTGGTCTTCCATGGATCAGTTTAATTGGCTGGATACTACAACCCTTTTTACAATGACATCTTTAAAACATTACTACTGTTCTTCATAAAGAACTAATTCTTTTCTTCGTTTCAAGAGTCATTGCAGCCAATCTACTCTTCTTTTTACTCGTACAAAGGCTGACATTCGCCTATGAAAGGCTGCTCGAAGAATTCCAACAAATCCCTACCTGTTGAGACGTGCCGGGGTTTTTAGCTTCAAGAGCGCGATATCATAGGAATAGGACACAGGTTTGTGGTATGACGGATGGGTAATAACCCGCTCGACTTTCAGATCTTGCTCATTCCCAATGCTGCTTGTTCGCTTGTGTGCTCCAAGCCTACAGAAAGAGACTTGTATCTTTATCAGGGCGAATTTTAAGCACTAATTTATTTAAAAATAGTCAAAATGTACGAGGTTTCTTTTCGTTTAGGTTTTACCAGTTCAATTTACCAAGAAGAAGTCTGCACCTATCGATATTTGTCCCGTATGCAGTATCAACTTACACTTACAATGGACTACATTGTTTTGTCGAAGGAACGTTACGGCACCGTCATCCTACACTCAGAAGCTCAAGGCAATGTAAAATTGTTTAGCGTACTGTTTCAATGCGCCTATTCACTGGTTATATTGATAAACCATATACACGCTTTTTCTCAACAAGTTTTGCAGTTTACGCGCAACGTAAGCTCCCCTTTTTCATTTAAAAAAAATCCATATAGAACTTAGTAATTATTTTCAAACAAAAGAAGCAATGCTATTTTCTTTTTAACGAAATATTTTTTTTCAACAGAAAAATGAGCACAAACTCTTCCAACAAATCTATAAATGAAGAATATTGCTAGAAAATTTGTCACTTGGCATTTTAGAATACGGCCTCTCGATAGGCGCTGATTTTAGTTGTCTGAGTTTAGTAAATCATTTTGTTTGAGTTTCCGATTCGGCTTAATGGTGTATTTATTGCAATTGCTTTATCTGACCAAATATTGTAGTAATCTTTTTGACGCCTTGCCTCGCATTTCCTCACATCACCTTCTTGTGAAGTAACAATTTTCTAGCCCTATTTTTTCATACTGAATCTTGCATTGTGCTGTTACCTTACTGTGATTGAGCTTGGAGATTTTCCTCTAACACAATGAGTAGCTGTTACCACCCACTGTGGATGCACAAGGGTTCCACCACAGTAAGGAAATCCAGATGATGTCCTCAGCTGAGCCTGCCAAGGCCAGTCTCCTGGCTTGGCTGCAGCTCCACCCACAATTCTTGTGCTTGGACGAACCCCACAGGAACCAACTAAGTGTAAAAAAGGTGAATTCAGAAAATAAGTTGAAAGTTCATTTGCATTATGGTCTTATAACGTATAATATGGAATTTAGAAAAAAGTACCTGAATATTAATGGTTCTTGTATCAACTTATTGAAGTGAGAATTCTCCGATTCTTTACAACTTTGTCAAGGAGATGTAGTGGGCTTAAAAGCTATTTTAAGAATGAATAGGGCATTCACATTTTTGAACACATGGCTCACATAGACTAAAAATCCCGGACAGATCGGTTGGATTGGACTGCAACCATGTGGCAAGAAGGCCTAATTTTTCTGAAAGCTTGTGATCGTATGGACCAGTTGGAAGAAAATACGTGGAAATCCTTTATTTGGCTGGAAAGCACTAAATCCCGGCCCAATGCTATCAAGCACATGCAAACGGATATCTTTGAACCAAAGGCCACTGTACTTACTTGGTGGCTTCACGCTTGGTGGTGGAGTTTGAGGTGGACGAGTTGGGGGTGGAGGGGTCTGGGGCGGAGGCGTTCCTGCAAAACAACGGTTGGAGGAAAATTACCGAAAAGACTAAACTAAACTAGCTTTATTTATCTTCGTTACGCTGGGAGTGGTTGCCCATTCTCCCAAGCTAGTGGCTTTTGTTTAATCGCTCGACTTTGCTTGCATTAAATATTTTATACTCCATGATTAGTAAACAATTATTCCATTCGCACTTGTTAGATATGAGGTGGTAAATGGTCAAATAGGCGAGTAGCGTTCAGTCGGCTATAAATCACTTCATATCCAACAAGTACGAATGGAAACGGTGTTTTATTAAATTTCTTGATTTTTGCGATCCTAAAATACTTGAAAATGACACCGAGATGTTGTTGACTACAACCTTTTCTGAACTTTGCAGCACTATACAGCCATAGCTCCATATATGTTCAATTCGATGTGTGAGCTGATGATAACCCCGGTTGGTTGAACTAGTCGGAACGCTAGAAATTCGTGTGAGAGGTCAAAAATTTATAGGAAAGGGAATATACCTCCGCCGCTGCAATCCCGAACACTGACATCGTCGATAGCGATATCTCCTCGATAGCTGCTTCCGGTAACACCTTCAAACAAAAGCTAAAAATACACAGAACCAGTTAAGTCTTGGTTTAACGGATGACAACCTTAAATTCAATCAAATGGCAGAGATGTTAAAATAGGTAGCATTTTATACATATATAAATAATATTTCGCATTTTCAGCTCTACCACTTACTTGAACTTAAATCTTTTAAGAATCAAGAAAAATCAAAGAAAGAAGCTACTCACAGAAAAACTTCCTTTGTCGGTAACCCTTATGTTTCCCTCTGTCCATGCGTTACCTTGATCTCCTTTCTTGGTAAACACTTTTTTCCCGCCTACAAACACGTTCAGAGTACCCATACTGCTTCCATACATGTGGTAGAAAAAACGAATACAGGTGTTGCCACTGAAACGCAGGCCTGCTCTCTCAATCTTTGCGTTATCTCCTTGAACACGTGGACTTGAGGTCTCGATGTACATGTAGTAACCTGAAACATTTTGCATTTAATAAAGTGAAAGTTAAAGCTACTCATGAAAGATAAATGAATAATGAGCGACATTAAATCATTTCATTGTCTCGACTGCGGTCAGAACTAAATGATAGCGACGTTTTGTCTGTTACTGTTATAGCCTGTGACTGTTTATCTAATTATACTCGTTGGTTGGAACCACATGATCTACCAACGAGCCGTCACCCAGCATGTTCCATTGTCTGATGAAGACGGAATGTAGCAGTCTACGGTTGTATTGGTTTAGTTAAATTAAGTCACTCAAGTACTGTTTGTTACGTGCACTGCATTGATAAGAAGACAAGTTTTGGCCGGGTAAATATCCAAAGTTTGTAAAACAAGAACAAAAAAATTAAAAAAAAGAAACAAGTCAGGTAAGAAAGGACAAAGACAAAATCGTCCTTGCAACTTGTGCTTTTAACTTTAAAAAACAAATTGTAAGACAAAAGAAGAATACAGATATAACAAAGTTTAGCTGCTTCGGAATCCATGCAGGATAAAGGAAATTTGTACACCCCTGGATCTTAGAAATTTACAGAATTAAACTGAATAAGCTAGTGAATTGAATACAACAAAATGAGTAGCAGAATTTCTCGCAAGTACTTTATCGTTATCTTTAACTTTAAACTCATTTAACCTACCTTTGCCACCATGTCCATTGCTAGGTCCAGTGCTTGTAGACGAAGTGCCGCCAGACTTGCGAGTCCAGTCAAATTTATCATTGTTCAGCTGGGTGAATCCACAGGTATCCTTTTCAAAGTCACACGAGACTTGGAGAAATAAAACAAAGCCAAAAAATTAGTTGGATTGGATGGTATTCAGTTATTCAAAGCTCAATTAGCTGTATAGTTGATAGCTTATTCATTATTGTTAGCAAAACTATTACTTTTTTATATTTCTGTCCAATAAAAAATTCATTTGAAATGCTTCAGATAGGGGTTTCCTTTACAAATAGGCAGTTCGTCTGAGCCAATCAAACATCAGAAAATACAAAACTGGCCAATCAGCGTCCTGGTCGTGGGCGCTCATAGAAACTAGATAGAAACTAGCCAGACAAAGCCGTGTGTGCGCAAGTTTAACTTAGTTGGTTAGATCTTGGAAAGAGTGAGGCCCAAGGGTTCGCACCCCAGCCTGGCCGAGGGTTGAACGTTTATGCGGCCTTCTTTTGCCACACCGTCCGTGGGCATGACGTTAAAATGTTAGTTTGGTCTCTCGTTTTGTAGCGAGGGAAATTAAAGAGTCCCACCGACGTACTGATCGACATGAGCAGAGTGCTGTTATCCGTCCTGGAATCTGCAGGGTCCCTTTAGATACCGGATAGCTGAATGGGCAAAGTTGTCTATTTAAGGTTTAAACATTGTCGTTATCAAGTGACAACTAAGAAAAAGCTCCTTCGATCATTGACAGAGGTTTGCCGTAAAAATGTTTTCAAATTAAGGAAGCTCTTTAGAAAAATTGAAATACCGCAACTAACTAAAAAAAAACTTCAGATGGCTTATGAAATGAAACACATGAGTGTGCGAACTTTTGGCTCTATTACAGACCACTACTCGAAAAATGCAAAACAGCTGGAAGCAAGAACGACAATAAGCCAAAACATTCTTTATAAAGTTTCAAATTTTTAAAACCACATCATGGAAGGATTACTCTGCATATCAATCTCATGCGTTCAGAAAACGTTGGTTTTGTAGGAACATCTCGTTATTCAAAGGCCTCGATTTTGTATCTGAATTGGAAAGAAGAGTGCGTATGCTAGTGAAGCAAAAAATGTAAACTAAACTAGCAAATACTGAAAACACAGTAATATTGGGGAAACATATCTTAGTGTTAGTGATCTAATAAATTGTAACTATAAATATGCAAATTTCTTGTTTTTAAACCATTGTTTACTGCGCATATTTGCCATTTGAACATAGATACACAAATAGGAAATCATGATAATTGTATACTCACATGATCCAGCTGGTGGTGGAGGAGTCTGGGGCGGGGGAGGAGTCTGGGGCGGAACACCTGGAAGATTTAAGATAAGATATCGATTCGCATTAACAAGGAAAATCTTTAAGTTTAGGTTAATTGAATAGGTTTTTTGGGGTTTTTCCACCTGGCAAGACTTGACTTTATATTTTTTGTTGCTTCAAACAATTTACACTTTTGAGAATAGCAGAATTTTAGACGAAACCTGACGGACCTCACGAGAAAAAATTTAAAGGGTAGTAAACCTAGTTTAGTCTGTTTTTAAACTTTTGTTTTATCAATTTGAACAACGTCATCGCATTTTCTTTCTAAATATGTTATACAAACACCAAGAAAAGACAATTAATTTTTCAAATAATTTGAAGCGACATAATTAGTAGAATCATTTTAACTGTAATGTGTTCGCAATTCATAATTTAATGTATTGTGGGACATTGTGGAAAAATGATATTTTGTTACACATATTGATATTGGATTTTTGCCAAGGTTTTGACACAGTGATAAAGTTTCTATCAAACATTAACAGCGGCCTAATATAAAACAAACTGCACCACAGAAAATTTTTCTGACCCCAACAAAATAATCTTTCTGTACTTGCATGTGGATTGACTCATTTATAACATTTAAGTTATTTACACATGGCAAAAACATATGTATTTAAATACGCTTGACAATGGCGTCAGTAGAATACCGAAACTTTGCTTGCATGTGGTTTTGCTTATGTTCTTGTTAAAAATTGTACTAATTAGAAGAAGTGTATAGCTATCATTTTTGTTAGTTAATAAGTCTCGGAAACACTCTGTTTTCCATTTTACATAAATCCTTAATAAATCTTACCTCCAATCTTTTGATCGATCCAGTTTCGGAACTGGGCCACTCTGGCGAATACAGTGTAACGTTCAGCGGCAGAACATCTGGGCGAGCCCCAGCTAACAGCACCCTGCAGTACCCAACGGTTACCACCCGTATTACATACAAACGGGCCACCACTGTCTCCATGGCAACCGCTCAGAATAGTATTTTTTACACCGGCGCAGATCATTTGGTCTGTAATCTTCAGTCTATCGCCGCCTAGGAAAGAGCGAAAAATTATATTTTGTCTATCGCTTTAAAATCGTGCAAGAATTTTTGTTTAAGAACTGGATGCCACTATATTGAAAGTTAAAACTCTTTTCATTCTGGTGCAATGGTCACTACCTCGGTTACGTCATGAATGTCATAACATAATTATTACAGAACTACATGCATTTGTTAACAAAGTTGTCCAGCATCTGCCCCAGTGTATTATAGTAAAGTTAGCTCAGAAGCTGTCCAATTATTTTGTGGCTAACTTGAATACCTTAGAAAAAAGTTAACACATAGAATGGCAAAAGCTTCAACATATTAAGATTCGTTACAACCGGTATCGACCCTCGCTAAGGGATGGCAAAATCAGACAAAAGTTTTAAGAGGAGAATTACAGCAATCTTAAGCTCCAAGGAAAGTTCTTACAGATCAAATGGGAAACATAAAGAAGAACTACTCCACACTAAATCCGTATTGGGATACCTGGAGAAGCTGCCAGTTTCTTAGCGCACTCAGCATTGCTGACTGGAGGTAGTCTAGCTTGCTGTAGCATGTGGTGAGAGCTTCCAGGATGCTTGATTTTACCCCATCCTGCAGGAAACAACAGAGTAAGTTCTTTGTTATTTTGAAAGGAAGTGTCCTATTTGATATATAAGTTTAAAGTATTTCATATAGATACCAATGCTTCGAAAAGGTTGATAATTAACAAGTCTTGCTGACAAAAATGTAAAAGAAACGGATACAGTACTTAAAACGGTTTCTAGAAAGACCAAAGCTCGATAATTACCTAAAAAGTTACACTCCACCGATGTCAATAAATATATAGAGTCTGTGTTTCTACCCAGGTTGTTTTTATGGTCGGACAATATTGGTTAATTAGAATTAAACTAAGTACTTTACACTTTTTACTGTTCAAAAACGGAGACAGTTACTCACCAGTGATGTAGCAGTTGCTGCCAACAGGAACCATTTCACCATGTGATGGCAGACAGACAGTTGATACTCGTGAGTTCAGCGTTGCTGGTTTCGATAATTGAATTAGGGCGATGTCGTTGTTGATTGCCGAAGGGCGATTGTACTGCTCATGCTTAAAAATCCTTTTCACCCCAATGAGTTGTTCTGTACCCTCGATAACATTACGGTTTAGATCTCCAAGACCAACGTTGTAACGCGAAGGCGTTCTAAAATGACGTAACCGATAAAAATGTCAATCCCTGAATGAATAACTGTTGTTGAAGTAGTAGTAGTAGTAGTAGTAGTAGTAGTAGTAGTAGTAGTAGTAGTAGTAGTAGTAGTAGTAGTAGTAGT
>JAOBAT010072479.1:0-21546 GCA_026413305.1 Hydrozoanthus tunicans | reverse complement strand
TGAGATGATTTATAGCCAACTCGGCGCTACGCGCCTCGTCGGCTATTTACCATCTCATATCCAACAAGCGCGAATGGGATAATTGTTAAATATTACTCGAGGTCCCCTTTCAATGTCTGCAATTTACGTTCTTATCTTAGAACAATGGCAGCACCTCAGTTAATGCAATTGCAAGAAGGTCCAACCGGAAACGAACCCGAGGCCTCCTCCTCGTGAGACTGGCGCTCTAAAAAACTGGGTTGAGCAGGTGGTGGGTGTTTGTGCTTGTAGATAATGTCAAAAAACGTTATTCTTAACTGCTTAACTGTGCTTGTTTTTCTTACCTGATGCGTGCTAAATCCAAGTCAGGTTTCTAGTTATAAGTAAAGATAGTATTTTAGCCTTTTGATTGAGTTGATGTTTCACCTGAAAGCGAGCGCGGATTTCTTTCTCCTCCCTGTTGCAAGAAACATGAGAGCGCAAACCACAAACAATTGCTGAAAGAGAAATCTTCCGACGTCCCTTTTCCATCTTCCCCCTTATAGCCAATAGGACTGTAATAGTTTGTGATGAATATACAAACTGCAGCGGAAGCTAAACACGCCAGGACCATTAGCCAGACACCAGGTGTGAATGGATCCATGAACAGTAGAAAATTATTTTGTACGATTGGCTCTTTCTTCAAAATCATCTTTTCGTTGAAGTGCATAAACGCAACCGTAAACGCGACCACTTTACTGCGTTCCTTTGTGATGGTTAAAGCTGTAACTGCCATGTCAGCTTTCTGGAAAAAAAGGCAATACTTTAATAATAAATATAATTGGACTTTAAATTTTCAGACATTAGACTAAACGAAAACAAGATACGAATACGAACATTTACATCTCATCGGGATGTTTGTGTCGTTATTATGAAGAAATCACGCCATCTCGTTGTGTTGTCAAAATCTGGCAGATCACAAGCTGAGATTTTTTGACGGGTTTTGAGAACATAACGAAAATGCTTGCTAGGGTTACACTTTCTTTACAGTTAAAAATTAGACTGGCTAAAACAACAGTAATCATATCAATATTAACATTTTGTTGTCATTCAGTTAATTACACGTGCAAGAGTACTTTACTGTTGTTGAAAACTTGCTTTATTGGCGAGTTTGTACCTTTCTGATTAGATCTCCAATCATGCCATTCCACCGGCCATTAACTCTAATACCGGGTCCTTCGTTTGCATCGTAGAACTCATAAGTAAACTGAAGTACCTCCGACAGTTTCTTTACCAAATCAATACAGTATCCTTCGAAATATTCCTGGCTTTTGTTATTTAACCTCTTAAAAACCAGCGGAGGTACCTACCAAAAAGAAACAATAAATGACACATCTCAAAACAGTCGCTTATTTTTTTAAAAAAAAGATCATTCATGAACCATATTGTTAAGCCCCAGTGTTTATTTAAGTTTGACTTCTTCTAGCTTATAATGAACTTATTCCTTTTGACAAAAATCCCTAAACTGAAAGGCCGCAAGAAATAAAAGAGATATGGTTAGAACTGATCGAACACATCCAGACAGCTATTTTGTTTACATGGACCTGGGTTGTCTTCTGTCCACCCGACACGGGTTGAATTGGCTAACAGCCTGACCCGGGTCAATTCGTGCTTTTTCTCGGTCGAAAGACTTGTTTCGATATTTTCGCTGGTACAGTATTTTGGAAGAAAATGCGAACAGAAGGCCAGTTTTTGTGATGTTGTCCGTGATACTTTTTTTTTTGTACGCTTTGGCTCAGTTCCATGTAGTTACTTTTTGTTAATCTTAATGCAGCAGCAGAGATTGTCACTGTTAGCTAAAAGTAAAGCAAAACTTGATGTCAACAAGGCCAGAACAAGACTTCGAAAATTAAATTTAGTTAGTTTGTTTTTTCCTTGAACTATGCCAACATCTGCAGAACTTGAAACGATATTAGTGACGAAGCAAAACAACGTGAGGAAAATTTCCTTTTTGTGTACGCTCAATGTAACAGGTTTGAAGAATCCAACCCGGGTTTAAATTCACAACCACTTTACATGGACCCGGGTCAAGTGAACCCGTGTTTACATGGGCAATAATTGTCAAAATCCAACCCGCCGCCGCTGGTCAACCCAGGTGTCGAAACGGGTTACCCGGCAAGAAGGGTTGACCCGGGTCAGACAACGGGTTCATGTAAACAGTTGCAGACATTCGTCTGGAGAAGGGTTGACCCGGGTTGGCGACCTGGCTCGGAATGGCAGGCAACCCGGGTTAATGTAAACGGGCCCTTGGCCGTACAAGTTTTCATCCGGCAAAACCGAGGACAACATTGACATTTTTGTGCCGTCAAAAAGATTATTAGTATAACGTGAACACTTCAAACGGATAATTTAAAGCACGGTTAGCACTTTTAGGATAACTTTGGCATGCTCACATAGTAAATGGTTGAAAAATAACTGCGGTCTTTAAGTACGATCTCAAATTCTCCCAGTTTTTCAAGCTGATAAACTTTTGTTCGTCTGTTTTGAATAGTAAGATTAAATTAGAATCTAACCGGGTTAACAGAAATTTTCAGGTGCCTTCCTTGAATTCCTTCAAACCCGGAACCACGGCTGACATTGTTCATTCGAACAGATTTTTCCATCTCCACGCCCTGTGATGACCGCCACGTGCCGATCTATAGTAAGAACAAGCTCAGGATCATGCGAATGTACAATGTAAAGAACATGGAAACAATTGTAAGTAATATGTCTGCGTCCATGTCCAAATCTACATCTACGCTTGTACCTATCTTTAACTCTACGAAAATGTCTTCATTTACCTCTAATACTACATCTACGTTTGCGTACAAGTCTACCTATACGTCTGTTTCTTGTGTGATGATTCTCTTAAAAAGTGATAGTAACATCTTAAAAAATAATATTAATGATAATAACAATGGTTTATTACTGTATGTTTTTATACGGAGGCTTAATTTTCATCTGTCATTGTATTTACATTAATTGTACAATAACTAGTTAACCCTAAGATACAGTAATGAAAAAAATTTAGAATAAATAAATAAAATCCTGAAGTAATAAGGCTATGGTAATACAACCATTTCCCATACGTGTTAATTAGCAAAGGCTAGATGAGTACGATTTAAGAATTTCTTAAGTCCTGTAAAGTTCCTAAGGTCCGGAGGAAGGCCGTTTAAAAGAGTAGTAGGTGTTTTCGGGCTAAGAACACAGGAATCTACTGTATGCAGATGATTGCACTTTTATCGCCAACAACTTCTGTGTTGCTCAGCTCATTGTTGACACCTTTTCAAGAGCTTGCTCCAAATATTGTCTCACTATCAGTAATAGGAACGCGAAGGCACTGCACAAGCCGAGCCTGAGTCACAATCATGCTCTCAGTTCATCACAGTCACAGAGAAGCACTGGAAATGGACAAAAAATTCTGCTACCTTGGCGGTGTTCTTATAAAGAATGCTAAGCTCGACGAGAAAATCATAGCATGCATGGCTAGTTCTTCCTATGACCAGCTGCAACTACGATTGATTATTTAATTCCGAGAAAACAAAATTGTTGTATAGAGCTAGCTATACAGCGAGAGTACTCTCCTTTACGGCTGTGAAACAGGAACCCAATAACGCCGTCATTTAAGAGTATTAAAGCAGTTCCACCAACGCTGTCTCCGCAAGATCTTCAACTTGACATGGAAGGACGAAGTCTCTTTAAGATTGTAGTTTCATATCGCTGTAAAATCCTGCGTGTAGAATCGTTTATTACAAGCGCACAGCTACGATGGTGCCGGACATGTACGTAGTACGTATGAGTTCTGACTGATTATTCCAAAGGCCTTCATGTTCGGTGAGTTATCAACTGGCAAAATATCGCATCTAGGACGGTGAGCGTAATTGCTACAAGGATCGGATGTCCTTAAGGCTTCTCAAAAGCGTTATTGTATTGACCCTGCGTATTTTGAAAGTACCGATAAAGACCTCACTCAACGGCGCAAGGCATGTTACAAAATATGTCAACTGTTTAAAGAACCTCAGATCTGTAAGAACATCATTATTGGTTTGTTAGTTGACAGTAACAACTCTAAACATTATGAGCTGATCTTAACTGGAAGGTTCTAACAGTTTGTTAAAGTACAAGCCGATGATTATATAAAGGCCCCCTTCACAGAAGTTACCTTTATAAATCTGTTTTCCCTTAAGTTGACGATTTCTAGCCGTTGTATTTTGCGACGTCCAGAGCTTTCAAATTGTATGTTCCCACTTACGCCGGTAAAGCTTGTCTGGTTTACAAAAAGAAGAGGAAAAAGACAAGGAATTAAAACAGAATCTTCTTTGAGATAATTTGGCTAAAAATACTGTTAACACTGATCTTTTCTAAACTTTGCACATTACTTGGTAACCGCCAATCATTCCCATTTCTATTTTCTTCTTCACCAAACCCAGCTCGCATTGGTGATTAACATTTAAGTATTTGACTGACTGACCAATTTTCCAAGTCACTTGAACCACTAAAATCGAATTTTGAAATATCCATCTACAGTGCCTTTTCTTTACGTTTAAATTTAGTCACACCAACATTTGCAAATAGTAAATTTACGATCAACTTGCTGATTTGAGCTGGAAGTAACTATGTGCGGAAAAATTGATGAAAGTAATTTGCAAAATCTTGATGTATTTGTAGTCTTACCTGACCGTAATACTTATGAAGCATTTTTGGTGAATATGAAATATTCGCTGTGCGATTCGACCATACCCAACTTTTGTCTTTGACTGCCATATTCAAGCCTCTGGTCACCACATTTACTGCATCGTACATCAACAAAGCACCGTCCTTTGATTGTTAGAGAGAAATGGACCAAATCGAAATGATTGATAGTAATTGAGTACAGTAAACACCCACATATACAAGAACACATGGATTAAGAACATCAGGCTGAAATTTTGCAAATAAAGCAACATTTTTATAAGAACAAAATCAGCCTGGAAACATAAAACGTTCTCATAAAATGGAGCTACACGCCCTTCATGTTAGATGTATTTCCTTGTTCTGTTCACTAGGTGACTAGTAATAAGGCTGATTTTCTTTTGCAGGGTAATTGTTGCAATAATGTCATGATATTTATTAATTTTCTTTTCATTAAATATGCTAGTTTAATCTCAAGCATTTTTTTGCATTGTTACAGTTCTGAATTCCAACAACAAAATTTAAGAACAATTTAAGAACACCTTCAGGCTGATTTTTCACTAAGTACCCGATAAATAAGAACCTGATCAGCCTGACCTCCAAAATCATGTGTTCTTATATGCAGGTGTTTACTGTAATCGATGAATGATTGCGTTAACCATCGCTCTATATATGATTAGTCAATATTGTTAACCAAATTTACTGCATGTCGAAGCTTGCAGTCAAACAACGCTTGCAAAAGAAATTGCTTTACTACAACGTAGCGAAACAGTGAAACACTCTGCGCAATCTGTTCTTGGCTAGATTTCATTTCTTAAGATATTCGCATAATTTTATGTAGGATAATTGTCAGAGATTAATCGCGAATTGCAGTTAAATTACTGATTTAATATGATTGAAGAGATACTCTGTAAGTTCCAGAAAATTAGAAACGAGGCCAAAATGATAACTACAACGATGTTGCGATTATATTAAAATCTGGTCGTAATTGTTTAGAATAAAACCATTTGATATCAAAGTGTGTTTGTTTTTCTGGTTACCTTTGTTGTGATTAACTGAAGAATTTATGAAATGGTTTTAACTAACCGTATGTAAACACGCTGCAGGTTGGGATAACACAAGAAAATTCATTCCATTTAGTGCATGCCTTTTCTTGCAACGAATTCGAAGGTAAGCGACGCGCTTTAGTTTGCTGTTCATTTGGCTCTTTGGCCATTTCTGAACTTCTAGAAAATCGAATTCCAAAGAAAAGTTAGGAAAATCTCTTTTTCAATTAATGGACGCAAAACAAATTTTTGTTTGTTTTTATTAAGTTAAGTTACTAAAAGAAACTGAGCTACATATAACACTGGGAGAAATCCGCGAAAATATTGGATGAAAACCATGTTTACATCGCATATATTAAATGGTTTTTGGCCAATCAGAGCGCGCGCACTATTTGAATTATTTTAAGACACAACTTGTTTGAAAATAAATTTTTGGCAGTCGTTTACCTTAACTGAGTTCAGGGTCATGAAGGTCGTTTGGGTTCTGTTTTTTATAAAGCCGACCAGTTCTTTTGTGGAGCCTTTTTCTCGTCTTAGAAGACGAATCCCAACGACTTTGTTGTAGTCGGCAGCTTTTAAAAATCTTGGTATCTGAGAAAGAGCATCTTTAGTTAGCCTTTTATAATAATCGATGTTTGTCTCACTTTTCTATATCAACAAAGTGAGAAAATGCCTGTGATGATCGTAAACAACTTAAATATTTATAGAAACGGTGTGAACTTAGCCGAGGCTGCAAAATAGGTAATTGAAGAAAGAATTGTTAATTAAATATGAGTACATAAATACTAAAAACATACCGATGCACTTCACAACATACGTTAAAAAAAATTAACATTGAAGTTCTAAACATCTAAAAAAATAAGTTCTGCAATTTCAACAAAAAATGACAGAATTATCCTCCGGGAGGGAACGGACTATGGCGGACGCATCCCGTGAGCCGATGTTTAGAGATGTGTATCAAATACCAATCCTGAAGTGTTACTTGTCATGGAATCCAAACTAGCTGGCAACCTAAACGATTTCCTCTCATAAACAGAAAAACAAATGTTTAAACTACCCTTCCCGATCATTCCTTTATTCGTCAATAGGCCTTATGCATTTTGATGTCAAACTAGTCAATCTCACCACCAAGCCTCGTATTCAAGAAAAAGGGGTGAGCATTTCGCACGAGCAAACCGTGTTCACGATGGAATTGTTTTTATTTGTGGATTTGATATCGATTTATGAAAATGTTCACTCTTTCGCGATTCGAAAGCAAGGCTTGGGGGTGTTTGACGTAAACATGCATAATGCCTATGGATAGAAGTCCTCCCTTCTAGCGCTAGAACCTCGTATTATCTGCTAACCGCTAGAGCGTTTTTTCTATTTGCGCCACAACCATCTCTTATCCACTATTTTTCCCACTAATCGCGCCACAACCTCCCCTATCAGCTAACTGCTAGAGCTATTTTCTCCTCTTCGCGCCACACCCACCTCCTATTTATCTGCTAATCGCTACAACTCCTCCCTCATGGCCATTACCACTTATAACGTACATAAGTGAGTAGGCATGTGCGAGCGTGTCTAGTTGAGAATGCGCTAATAAACTATGTAAACGAAAGCTCAGATATTTTAATCTGTTTTGTAATTAAAACCCCTCAAAAGCCTGATAGATTGATAGATCAACTCTTCTTACGGCGAACCACCGTTCTTACCTCTGATGGAATGATCCAAAGAAGCGGGTTACTCGGTTTTGTGTATACCTATAAGTAATAGTTACATTTATTCTATTATCCTACAAAACTCGTGCACTTTCAAAAACAAGGCTTCAAAAACCATCAAGTTATGGATGTTAATCACTCCTTGGAGATTTAGTTAGTATCTAAATATTTTACATCGTTTTTCGGCTTTCTAGATTGTATCTAAATCCGTTCACTTAGGTAACAGCCACACTCTGAAGAAGAGGCAAGACGCCTCAAAACATGTTAGTTTCGTGGCATTAAACCATGATGAAACTGAAGAATGTTGTTGCATCCATCAAATTTATCATACTTCTTCTGCTAAATCGCCGATAAGGCCTCAAAAGATGTTTCTGAATGCCACATGATTTTGGGGTACGTTCCTTTGTACAATCCGAATCCAAACTCCTAAGATCTGGATTGTTTGGATTTCCTGTGAAACCAGATTTTCCGTCGTTTGTTGCGCATGTGCGCTGAATAAAACAAACGTGGTAAGTATAACACAAAATCTTGGTTCGCTGATTTGTCAAATGGAACGAAGACCTTACGAAACCGGTTTTTAGATTTGTAGATTTTAGTAGGTTTAATAGATTTTGGTAATTTTTCTTATGCGATAGCTTGACGATATTAAAGTAGTCTTTTCTCCCCCGTTATGTATACATAATTATTGTGTAATTGCTGCAAGTGCCACTTAAGCCTGGTTTCCATATAATCGTAATCGCCGTAAGACTGCCCCAGACAGGGTCCCAGCACTGTCTGGAGCGTGATTCCGGCTATCTTACTTTTTGTGGAACTACTTAGTTCAGGCGTCTGGGGCGATCTGCGACACACTTTCTGCGGTGCTGGAAAATTTGAATTGAGTTCAACTCTTCCGGCAGTTATGGCGTCCCAGACAAAGGAAACAGTTGCAGTTTAGCAACATCTTCCTATTTAGCGCGGAGATTTTCACTTCCACCTCCAAGCGTAGTTACCGCCAAAGCAAAAGGTAAAGATAAATGGAAACACTCCATCTGCGGTGTCTAGGGCATTTTTAGGTTACCTGCCGCAGACAGTGCTGGGACCCTGTCTGGGACAGTCTTACGGTTATATGGAAACAGGCTTAATGTTAGCTTTAAAACTTTTCTTCGCTGACATATGTTACATGCTTTATGACCAGCTTAGCACCAACAATGACAATTTCAAAATTACCTTAACCCAAGAACAGGCAAGTGTAAAGCAGTAGATATTCTTGTTATAAAGTTAAATTACAACCTCATCCAAATTTCCTCACCTGACTCAGGATGGTTGAGATATAATGTTTGTCTGCATACAACAGGAGGGCGTCGGTTTTTCTTTTCTTGATTTCTTTTACAATATTGTTGATAGAAAGATCCTCAACATTTAAGTAGCTTATAAGAAAGTTGTTTCCTAATGCAGCTTTATAAAACATCGAAATACCGGACATCTGTTCTCCTGCGAAAAAAATTGAGATTTGAAATACATTGGTGTAAGTTTTAAGATTAATAGAACCTTTAACTTTCGTTACAATAGCTATATTTCCAACCAGTATCATATCGACCTGTAGTCTTGCTTGCTTAAATAGGCCTTATGTATGTTTACGTCAAACACCCCGAAAGCCTCGCTTTCGAATAGTTTTCATAAAATCAAATCCCAAAGCGTCAACAAATCCAACGAATTGCTTCGTGAACAGAGTGCAAAATGCTCACACCTATTTCTTGAATAAGAGGCTTGGGGGTGAAATTGACTAATTTGATGTCAAAATGCATAAGGTCTATTATTCCTCGAATCAAGAGCGTTTAGGAATGGCGGGTTCAACTGTAGTAATATGTGATATTTAATATGGCAAAACGTGTGAGTCAGTCAAAAAGGGTAGTTGACACGGCAAAACAGATAGAGGATAGAATTTACATGAAGAAATTCGTAACTGCTAAAATCCAAACACTCATAGCAATTTCTTACACCAAAGCAGTGGTAAAAGAAGAACGTAAGCGAGGTTCGTTAGTTAGGAAATTTCGTCAAAGTTCAGGGAAATTATGCACCTTTTTCAATTAAGGTTTCACACCTCCTAAAAATTTGAGCTTATTAGCACAACGCTTTTTTGGATCTTCGCGTCATATGTATGCTTGCATTTACTTTTCTACTACAGCTATTATGTTTCGTTACAATAATTTCCCTTTGTTAGAAACAAGAATCAACAAAATCTTATTTTTCTGAAGCAATTAGTTCTTCTGTTCATAAGTTACATGAAACGACACTAGCCATGAACAGACAGTTTGTTTCCTTGTCATGTGTTTGCGGAGGTATGAATGACATGCAACTGAAGGTTGCAACTAAGTTGAAAATCTAAGAGGGCATAAACAGTTAAAACAGAATTTAGTTTAGTTAGTCGTAGCAAGAAGCAATAGCATAGTCTATAAGGAACTGAAGGACTTGTACAATTCAACCAACTGTTACCTTTGAAAAGTATCGCAATCTTTTTGATGTGATGTTCTTTCAAAAAGTCAACAGTGGCTCTGGCATAAGTGAGGCTGTCGATTGATAGTGAAAAATCGTTTACGCAGTTGTCCAAACCTTGTCCATGCAACCTGTCCTTGTTGTCATAAATGGTTAGGACGGGTATTCCCGTTAAGGTGCCTAATGAACACAGAGGAACAGAGATGTTTGCGCCTGGTATTATCGCTACTGTCCCTTTTTCAATAAGTGACGAGGCTGAAGAGAAAAGAAAAGAAATAACTTATTAATCCGTTTCTATCTAGGAGCTAGCTTGTCAAAATTGACTTAATTGTTTTTATTATACACCTTGTTGCCATTTATTACAAATTTTTACTCTCTAAACTTTACAACTTTAACTATAAAACGTATTAAATTGGGAGCTCACGTCTTAAGGCATAAATAATGTTGGTGCGCAGATAAATAAACCAATACTTTTGAAAGAACAGATTGCCGCAAGGCTTATTGTATTTTTTTCTCTCCTCGTAGAAATAACTTCTATTTTCTTCCTAGAAACAAACTTATTCGTTCAAATTTTGTACATAAATGTTGCTTCCAGCTGGCGACACGCATTGGCATAGAGTTTTCTCATATCAATTTTACAGTATATATTAACGCAACTTTATTATATCAGAACCACTATCAATTTTGATACATATACCCGTATTAGTTTACTATAGATACTAATGCCACCCAACGCCCGAAGTCTCGCTAGCGCTCTGCACACGTCGTAACGTTGATAAATACTGCTGTTTATAATGACTGCTTTCTCTGCTCACAAACAAAATAAGAGACAAAAGGAATTAAAATCGAGATTTTTATGGCATAGTTTATAACCATAGGCCTCCCAAAAGCCAAGATTAATGTTGCTGCGAGCCGATAATTGGAAATGAAAACGATGACTAAGTAAGTTGTTTTGGTTCCAGAATAACTTAAATATGAAGGGGCAGAGGAACGTAGCTTTGTCTAAAAACAATTTTTGTTTCAATTGAATGCATAATAATGGAGCTTTTTGAAAAGCAGATGTTTCGGAATTCCAGAGGGTGCCCTTATAATTATCAATGGATATTAAATGACTGGTCGTTTATATTAGTGGTATCATATAAAATTTAAGTGATTTGTTTACGACTCCTGGCTTGTACCCAAACTGCACGGCAGCTGTTGGCAAACTTCCGAAATGTACAGCTTACCTATCATGACATAATCGTAAGAAGCATTTATTCTTGTATGTTTAATCTCCAATGGAAGCTTCGTGTCAACCTCGTTAACAGCAAATTCGGCAGCAGCCACCTCATTGTCATTCACATTGTGACCTAGAACTTGATAATTTAACAAAAGAATAAGTAAATGAAAAATAAAAATGTATTTATTGTGCCTAAACTAATAAAACTAATTCAAAGACATAAAACTATAAAATAACTTTAATTAAAGAAACTAAGAAAAAATAGCTGCGCACGAAAAGCATAGTTTCAGAAGAAAAAACTGTCGAGGTTATGTAGCCATAAACATGTCTTATGTATAGATATGTGTGTTTTATAAGAAATGAGCCCCTTTTGTGCTTTTCGAACTGCACTGGAGTATCTTTAAGATGTGTAATTATTACTCGTGACACCTACGCTAGCATGAAGTGAAAACAAATTTTTCAATGTACAGAATGTGAGGAGTAGAAGTTAAAAGTTACGTAAAGGAACTGATTCGCACCAAAAACAAGACGTTTACATGAACAACAAAAGAGCCTTTCGTGTGTTTAAGGGTTTATCGAGTTACTAAGACACATGATTTAATTCTGAACACGTTTAGAAAAATTCAATATTTCTAATATTTCTAACGTTCAAACTTTTAAAGTCACTAACGGTTGTGAAAGGACAATCAACAACGCCAACGTTGTTACTGTACTTAAGATGTTATTCTTCATTTTATTCCAGTTATTTTAGATTTGTTTTTCAGTAAAGCTAGCAGAACAGTAGCCTTGGACTTTTAAAACTAAGTTATGCCAAATTTATTGTTTTAGGAACACATCGCTGCCTTCGTCCTTACTCGTTTATAAGAGATGGTGTCACACACTGGTACATGATATTTTCCTCTCACAGAAGTAAAAAGACACTTAGCTTGTAGTTCTTTCTTGCATAGAAGGTGTCAGGTTTATATATTTAAGACACGATAAGACACTTGTACTTCCCTTTAACAGGAAGTAAGATATAAACTGTAATTCCTTCTTATGGGAGTAACAAGACACTTCTTACAGGTACATTAATACATTTGTTATTCCCTCTTCAGGAACAGTAAAACATTTGTGTTTGAGAACCCTCTTCAGGAACAATAAGACACTTCTAATCCCCTCTTACAGGAAAATAAGACATTTGCATTTCTTTTTTATGCGAATAACAAGACACTTCTTACAGGACCAATAATGCATTTGTAATTCCCTCTCCAGGAACAATAACACACTTGCAATTCCTCTTACAGGAAAATAAGATATTTGAAATTCCTTCTTACTGGAATAACAAGACACTTCTTACAGGAACAATAATACATTTGTCTTTCCCTCTTTAGGAACAATGATACATTTGTAATTCCCTCTTCAGGAACAATAACGCATCTGTAATTCCCTTTTACGGGAATAACAAGGCACTTCTTACAGGAACAGTTAGATATATGTAGTTCCCGCTTCAGGAACAACAAAATACTTGTAGCTCATTTCTTCTTGCAGGAACAATAAGACACTTGTAATTCTTTCTTACAGGAACAATAATTTATTTGTAATTCCTTCTTTACATAAAGAAAGGAACAATTAGAGATATCTCTAAATCACTCTTACCTATGTTAGCGGTTCTTTGATAAGTTCTTTGAGTTTGGGCAAAAACGAAGCCAATAAAGAAAAACGGTGCAAACCATTTTGCTAGCATTTCTTATTGTCTACAAGAAGCAAGAGATCTCTCGATTACATGAGCCAAAACTTTATCTTTAAATAATCTGGCCGTGTTTTAATTGAATTAAATTTAATATATGTTGACCTTGAAGCGGTTTCAAGTCCCCGACAAGTGAGTGAGTAGTGGTCTAAAAATTACTTGCTACCACACTTTACCATTTCAAAGAAAAAAAAAGGCTAAGATTATTTATATAGGAAATTCAATGTACTTAAAACTACAAATTTCCGTCTTTAATGAAATAGCTAGATTCTTAGGCTTCTCATAGCCACAGTCACACGAAACTAAAGTTTAATTTATGGACGAACAAAGGTTAAGCTTAAAAAATACTCTACGAAAAAACAAAAGAATTCATCATTTAGTTTTTTATATGATTCAAGATTCGATGGTTTTGACATCTAACTAGCTTTTTATTCATAATTTGGACAGATGTTGTATACATCACATTGGCCCTGCAGCGATAAAACTGAAGTAACTTGGCAATTTCTAATAGACGCTGAATTACCTTTGCATAATCAAGATGAAAGTATCCATGGGGAAATGATCAAGCGACGATACCCCGAATTATCTACACTGACTGAAAAACATAAAACTAAACAGGTTATTTTTATTCCAGCGCAATTTTAATTTTCAGCTTAAAAAGTTTTTTTTTAAAAAAGGTTACTTACACTGCAGTAGAATAACACAAGTTGAATGAAATACTACATACTTGTTCTTTTTTATCAATATATCTATACATGTATTCGAAACATTCTTATTTGTATTATTTAGAACAATAATCAATCCAACTAAATTAGAATTTATTATCGAAGAAAATATTTCACCAGCTCTGGGCAGTGTGTTTATAAGACGAATATCTTCAAACCAACTGCTACCTTGTTAATTTTTTTAATCGTCATACCGACGACTTGAGGTTTAGCTCTGTGTGGGGTAAATAAAGACAGCAATACTTTTTAGAAAGCTTTTTTAGAGAACATTGTTTATAGCGATTAAGGATGTTTATCGTTTTACAGTTGTTTCTTGATATTACTCCATACAAGTTATGATAAATAAATTCATACTTTTTGGTCATGCAACAAACTACTCGAGTTTATGGTAATTTTGTTTTATGTGTTTTACGAGAACGAAGCGATGGTGCTCTGGAAAGTAGTCTTACTAGTTATCGCGTTGTTGTTCCAAGAGAGCTTGAAAATTGTTCTTTTTGCTTATCCTTAAAATACAATGCTGAAATAAACAACCATTGTTTTCTCTTTTTTGACTTTTCCAGCAAAAGAAAAAAAATTAAACGAATAATAATTAGGCGTTCATGACCAGATACATGTACACTGAACATAAAAAATGGCAACTCTTACAGTAACAAAACTATATGTATTTAACCTTTCTTTATTACGAATGGTGTTTCTAAGATAATCAAATTAAATAATTTAGGGGAAGAGTACCGTTTCTTTAGAATTACAATTTTTGACGCGTAACACTGTTTTTGTGCTCTCAAATATAGAAAGTTAAAACCTCAAACTAGTCTCAAAGGACTAGTTTAAGTCATACCCTATAAAAATATCAATGACTTAATAAGTTTAAGAAGTTTTGTTGCATTTTTTAAAGAAGCTATTAGAAATTTACAGTTGCTTGCAAAGTGAGCAAAAAGAAAAAAATCTTTACCTAAAATGCTTGAAGATGAAAACTAGAGAGCTATATTTAGATAACTTTGTAGAATTTTTTAAAGTACATAGCATCAAATTCAAACAAGAGAAATTAAAGATATATACTTTTCTTTCATAATATGGACTGACATTTCTTGATTACATGTTTTAAATACTGGTACGCAACGATTCTTATATATATATTTATGAAATACTGTCTTTTTATTTGTACTTATCTTGTATAGCTTAACATACTAACGACCTTAAGCAAATTACGTTGTCTGGATAACAAATGTGTCTATATGGAATTCTTCAGTTGCTTGTGGCTTTGTGTGGCTGTTTCCAGTAGAAAAAAGGCGATCGAGTTTTCTTTTAGGGTAAAAAGTTTTGACTGAGACCTTTATCCGTCTCTGCATTGCCGTGTGTTCGAAATGTTCCCTATCTTCGTCTAATTATTAACAAAAAAGGCGCCAATTTGACTCTTGGAACGCATATGAACTAATTTGAGCTGACCAACAACCAATGGGGGTGCTCTGTAGCTTTTATTTGCATCCAATGAAAACAATTGCCTTTGGCGTTTACAAGTCCTCCTTATTTTTTCTTTTTTTACAAAGAGGGAACTTAGAAAAAGAAGGGAATATGAATACTCGTTTAAAGCTTGGTAAAATGCTTATGATTCTATTAAGCGTGATTTCAAGAGGATCAAAAGGAGATGCAGTAAAAGTTAGCATCGGTAGGTAATAATCTTTTAGAATAATAAGTATTACAAAACAGCAAAAGACTAGAGCAAATTTTGGATTGAGTTACCAATCAAGCTGTAATGAAAATGTTCATCGCAAACAGTGTCTTGCACCTAAACGTGTTTCTGGTTCAATTTAGTGGAGTTGTGATCTAATAAAAAATGGGCGATCAATATGCCATCAATAAAACAAAGTGTTGAGTAAGTGTGCAATATGCCATCAATAAAACAACATTTTAGACAAAACTGCACCGGTGTTCACGTCCCTTTAAGTTTAAATTTTGCTTTTACAAAATTATTAAGGCTTAACAAATTTTTTAACTCTTACTTGTAAAAAAAGAAAAGTTACTACCAGATCTTTCAAATATAATCTATCTAAAATTCCTTGTGGCTTCTTCTAGCGGATGCTACTGCCCGAGAAAAAGATATTATTAACTTTCTCCTTCTTGAAACGATAACTAAAAGAAGTTGGCCTGTTCTTTTTATTTAGTTGAATTGAATAAATGAAAAATAACTGGCACCATGTACCAATTTCCTAATCTAAAACAGTTATATGAATCGAACATCTACTGTTTCAATTTCGCTGTACATTATTACTTGTTGTTGTTCGATAGTAATATATTCAGCTTTATTAGCATTCAAATTTCCCTCTCGAGGCATTAGCATCTTACTGTACGTTGCTATATCAACAGCCTTTTATGTTTTGCCGCCTTTTACATCATTTCATTTTAAGGTCTGTTTACATGCAAGTTAAGTTTGCCTGCCTTGGTGGGGTCGAATAATAGCTTTTAACACCAACCTGGGTGCTTGGTAACCTAAGAGTGTAGTCGCTAAATACTGTATTGTATAGATAGGCTTTCCCTTGAACAATAAAACAAAAACAAACAATAGCACAACTTTTTTTAATTATTCACAACCGTCAATCTTGCTGAATGAAGAATGTTTCCAAGTACACGAAAAAGTAAAATATGTTTTTATAAACTCAATTAATGGAAAATTCTTAGAGTTGTAAAGAATAATAAACTTTGACAAACGAAATGTAAAACTTGATGTATTCGGCTCGTGGGCACGCAACAAGTGTTCAACTGTATTCCAACCGGGGTACAACTGAATTGCATGAGGGGCACGTGACCGAGAATCAACCAATATCAGTGCTCGTTTTGTTGAGTGAAAATCTAGGTTTATCACTATTGGCACTGGTTATTGACCTTTTTAGTTCTTTTTTGGTCAAACTCTAAACTTCTACGTGTGTGTGGTTGCCTCATAGCTTCTCGTTTTTAATAGCTACGCCAATAAGCTTTTCTCTTCAAGTTTCTCTAGATGTATTCACTGTGCAAGCATCAACTCACAGTTTTGTCTTCGTTGTATAAATTACCAAACAAAAAACAGAATCAAGCTCTTAAATTCAATGTCCGGTTGCCGATTTAGAAAGAAAAACCTTAACAAAACTATTTTTCAAATAGGTTTTTTTGGTAAGTCCGAAGGTTTGTTATTAAGAGCCGCAGACTTTGCTATCTCAGAAGCAAGAGGGCATAAAGGGGTGAATGCAACGTTTGTTAGATTGAGAAACAAGGAAGATCCCCTCAAGCTTCGTAAGTAGTTTATTCATTTATTTGATAACAATAGTAAGAATGATAACAACAACAAAAAATTTTGATAACAACAACAACAACAACAATAATAATAATAATAATAACAATAATAATAATAATAATGATAATAATAATAATAATGATAATAATAATAACATCGATAATAACATGTCTATTGGACATATTGCATTTTAAAAACTGAATGACAGCGTTGGAATACATAACATAAAATATTTATACAACCAAGGGTAATTACAACTTTATAATTACAACTAAAATATACAAATGTAGTTAAATCTACAATAAAATTTGCTCAAGTTAGCTAAATAACTACTATAAACCTTGATTCTTGCAGAATGATCTGTCGCTATACAAAATCCTACATGTTTTTTTTTATTTCGTTTATCTTGATTGCATGAGCTCCCACTATTTTCATTAGTAAAGCTCTCACCTCTTGGATTGATTTTTCCAACACCTCTTTGTCATTCAACAGGGTAAACATTATTCTTTTATATTACTAATAAAAAATTTTAAACTTATATACAGTACTTATACAGGGTTGAAGCATACAAGCTTTCGGCTCCTTCTCGGAGGCTTATTCACATATAAATGAGAAACAAGAATTGTGAACCGGCAAACTGTTAACGGTCACGTGATTTAGCAACACGCGACCGCAACAGATTGTCCCAGATGTGGGGGAGCAGGTATCTTCCAGTGTCCCGGTTCAAGTCCGGCCTATGAACCCGGATATAGATGGCCTCTTTGATGCCCCGCTCTATCCAACGATCTTCATGGTCTAACACCTCCACTTCAACCTTATGTCCAGGGTAGTCCCTGTGTATGTGCTATGAGACTTCAGACGAAGCACTGCTTGGTCTAAGGTGCTCCGCACTTTTTATTAGTATGTCTTCACCAGTACAGTGTAACATTCATAAAAGCATTCTTTTATATTATTTAATTAAATTTCAAGACCCATTATCGTCGGATTATCAACCTAGGCTTCACCGTTTTAAAAACATCACTTTTCACAGAAACACATGCTCGAAACTAAGCAAAATGCCTTTTCCTTGCTTAACTAAATGAAACTTGTACATAATCAATCATCGAAAAAGACATAGATTCGAAACATTTCTTCTAGGGAAACATGGTCCCCCTAAAACAAAAAAATGTTGTAATGCTACTTCTGTTTAGATTATAGTTTGAAGTTTTGCTTGACTATTGCGGAACTTAATTTGTGTCTATAGCAGTCGAAATTGAAATACTAGACATACCGGCCCCTCCACTGTTCCATATTCCTTCCATGTACATGTTCGAGAAGATTGCTCTTTCCTCTTCACTATTCCCAGTTGAGACTTCCTACCTAAACATGAGCAAGACTTTCGCCCTTTCATCCATCTTCTGCCTGTACAGAACACCCCCCCCCCCCTCCCTCTTATTCCCGTTGTCCCTGAAACGAAACATTTGCCCTTTACTCCCATCCTTCCCCATCCTAGACGTCTCTTTATAATCCCCTCCTCTTTGTCTAGAAAATGGATCTTCCAACCCTCTAACGATTTCTAGCGAATAGTCCAAGATGCCCCAACTTCTAATTTTTCCCTTGTATTTCTTAAAGTATTAACACTGAACGAAAGAGAAACCGTGGCTGTAGTCAAAGGATCTACTTCTAATATCACCGCTTGTTTAGTCAGTACGATCAACCAACAACTAGTTTTGAAAATAACTGATCGCGAAACTTCGGAACAACAACAGTCCGGCAGTTGCAAGTATGATGTCCCGTTAACGATTGGTTATTCGTCTTTTTGTGTTGCAACTCGCGATCTCGTACAGCAATTGAATTACCAGAAGATTGCTTTGCTTCATGATGGTAAGGGCTGGATAGCTAAGTTAAACTTTTTTGGTCCCAATTAAAACTATCGTAACCATATCAGTGACTCGCGCAGTTACATTTTCAGACCACAGGTCTCCAAGTAGACCCTTATTTCAGAGGCTAAACATATTAAACATTTTTGAAATAGTTATCAGAACTAGTCTTTAAGCATAACACTAAGCAGTTACCTGAAGGTTTTTCAAACTATTTCCGCGACATTGGCACAATTCATATAACTATAAAACACGATCAAAAAACAAGAAAAATCTTTTCCTCCCGCGGGTTAATCTCAAATATGGCCAGCTTAGTGTCAAATACGCTGCAGTTAAGATCTGGAATGAGACTCCAAACGAAACAAGAGCTAGCAAGTCCAATAAAGTGTTTAGGAAAAAACATAAAGATTTTCTCCTAACCAATAGCTGAAAATGCCTTAAAATCTCTTGAGAAGTTTTAACCGCAAACAATGTTACTTAATTCAGTTCGTAAATCCTGTATAAGTCAAATCTTACCGCTTTAAATAATTTCTTAACTCATTGTAGAACAAGAAGGGTGCAGGGTTGCGAGTCTAACCCCCTAGGGTTGTAAATCCTGTCCCCTCCACCTTTTATTTATTTATTTTAAATTATTTATGTAATTGTAAAACGTGGAAAAAACAAAACCGTTGAACCGTTGACTCAAATTCGTTAGATTTTACGCCTAGCAACTCAGCTTTATCGTCTATTCCACGATTTTGAATTTCCGGGGGCCGCTATTAAGAAATGTGACGTGTTTCGGTTGCAGTGCTGGTCTTATCTCTCCATGATAACAATAACAATGAACGAGAGGTGGTCTTGCCATGCAGTTGAAACACGTCACATTTCAAAACGGCTGTGCGCGGGAAAATAAAACCATGGAAGAGGTCATTGCTTTGCAGTGTTGTATAATGCACAGAACAAAAAAAATGAGCTATACAGACTTAACAAAAATTTTTACACGAGACAAATAACCAATGAATATCAAATCAAAAGAGGCGAAGTTATCTACAGAACTTATTCCAACATAGAATGTCTACGTACTCATTGAGGGGAACATATGCTCTTTCCCTCCCACGATCGGTAACAACAACATACGGCGTTCATTCTTTTTCATATTCTGCAGCAAAATTTCGTACTGCCTCCCAGATAGTTTTAAAAAAGTATCAGATTTTAAGGAGTTTAGACAGAAAGTATTTATCTTAGAAATTTGTCTTAATTTTTTTTCTTCTCGAAGATACTAGCTACATGTAAAGCTACTCTAAAATTCAAGGTGAATTAATCAAAAGCTTGTATGTATATATGTGTGTTTGTGTGCATGTCTGAACAAATCCCTGAACCTCTGATTACCAGTCAGTCTTTCGGGTTTTTTTAACAACAGTTTTTGTTTTCTCTTCCTTTTTGGCAGAGGAGCATACGAGCCAGGCAATGGAGCTCCGTTTGTCCATGTTGGAAAAAGACGTGTCTTTGCATTTTCTACAACTCAACATAAAAGAGAACTTGACTCAAACTAGAAGAGTTAAGGAGGTGGTAAGCAAGATAGAACAACTGGAGGTTTCAGCAATACTTGTCTTCACTTGCAAGGAATATTGGCCGCTTCTTCTGAGAGAGGTTTGGGACTACAAACGTTACATAATTATGCTATCAATGGAAATTTTCAAATCCGCTAGAAGGGAATATTTGTATGTTTTATGTTCGCTGCCACTTTCGTTTATAGTTTGACTTGTTATACAAAACTATAGTTTGATATAATAATTCAGAGTATGTTGAACCACGGTCAGCTCCCTTTTATCTGAATTATTTACTCAGTGCTTCATAGCCAAATACTGCTAAGTCACTTTAGACGTTATATTTCGATTTAGAGAAAAACAAACGTTGTGTTGAGTTAACTAAAACATTAAAAATAGTTTCTTTAGTTACCGCTATGTTATATGTAATGAACTTGTCAACAACATGTTACTGAGTTCCTGATGAGAATCGAACCCGAGAACTTCCGTATACTGGTCAGGTGCTCTACAATGGCCACTGAGTTATGGAAACTCGTACAGTGAACAGGCTATGACAATTGTTTACCTTTTTTATTTCATACAGGAGAGTTATGACCCCCAAAATCCATTTGTGTGGATAATTCTGTCAGAAGTAAGTCCTTTATCAACCCTTGCAATTCAAAAAAAATTTCTAAACAATTGAAAAAAAAAATAGATAGAATTCTTTAATTTTGTATGGTTGCTTTTTTTACAATGAATGTTGAGCTTCTCGCTGAACCAGGAAGTATGAAACTGATTTCGTAGAAAAAGTTGCTTCGACTTTTGGATGCGAGAAGAAGATCAGTGACATTGCATATCATAAACTATATTTTAATCATAGCAATTTTCTGCAACCAATTTGTCATCTGTTTCATGATGAACGTCTAACTCATTTGTTATCAACATTTATGCTGATCATCTAAAACGTAGAGACTTTCAATTGTTAAATTGAAACAATTTATTCATCTTGGATGAAGACACTTATTCAAATATGTTCAGTTGTCTCAGGTGTTTGATGTCTAGCTGCAACGCCTGCTTTAGCGAACAAGATCACAGTTTACACTTTGCCTGAGGATGAATAGCATTAAACGATCGAACTTTCGTGTTCCTCAACAATCATAAAAACGCTCCATAGAGTCAGTTTCGATACGTTTCCGTGCATGGGCCATAATATAAAGTTAGTTAGATAGTATAAAAGTGACCTAGAGCCTGAATTACATTCGTAATAAAATGTTATAAGACTAACTTTTCAAGAAAATTTGAACAAATGGCACTGTTTCCAAGGTTGGGAAAAGGGAGTGAGGGGGGGAAGGGGAGGAGGG
>JAOBAT010072468.1:0-21548 GCA_026413305.1 Hydrozoanthus tunicans | reverse complement strand
GGATGGCCATATATATATATATATATATATATATATATACTAGTAATATTATGTACTTTTTCTGAACAAAATAATATAAAATTCGTGTTTGGAACATTCCATTTTATACTATTTTACCACCCTATATTCAAAATACTTCCAACCTATACTACTATTTAATAGGTTAAATTTCATACATTGTCTGTCCTATACTACTATTTTACCCTCTATGCTTATTCAGGTGTCAAGAGTAGTCATTAATTTTTAATGAACATTAATTTCTAAAAAAGGAGGGAGTTACCTCTGTCCCTTTTTTGTTTTTAGGTCAGTTCTCAGAGAATGAAACAAATGAGGTGCATTTCAGAGAAATACCGTAAGTGTACTGATCAATCGACCCTTCTATTATATTATTATTTGGTATATACTAGCCCAGCTGCGTGTGGTTTGATTGGTTTAGAAATAGTAGCTGTGAGACAATATTTACCTCCGAAATAGTGGATAATGAAATCCAAACAAAATGCCAGATGGAAGTAGTCGCTTCGCGTCCATTTGGGGTTACAATAATGAAAAATATCGCTCTGAAAACATGGGAAGTTTTAAACAGCCTAAAGAATTTCACTGATTTACACCATTTATAACATTAAGTAGTTGACAAACTGTCAAAACACATTTGTTACATGTGTTAGGCTGCTCACATGCGAGTCTTGCCACACTAAGTGATTCAAGTAGTAAAAGTGTTTTTTATCTTTCGTTTTTCTTGAAAGGAACAGTTGCCTTATTCTATTTCAATTTTATGATATTCTGCCACTATCCGCCTCAGTTGAAATATAATAAGTGTTAAACATCGCTATAAATGATACATTGCATGGCCTTTTGGAACCATGAAATGATATGTATGACTAATATTGTCAAGTGTCCTAAAGTGCTTAGCTTAAAATCTCTTTAAAAAACTGAAAATCATTTTAGTTAGAGCTTAAATTAGTTTTTATGAGGTTGTTTAGTGGGCTGGCCTGTTAATACAACTGCTACTTTGTGATGAAATTAAAAAAATATTTTTGTTTTAATGGGAAAAAAATGGAGCTTATGAATAAGGTGCTAACATTATTTGAGCAATTTCTGAGCAGGTTTGCTAATGTTCTATGTATCAATGCCTTGAAAACTTCTGAGAACAATTTAAAGCAGTCAACTATTAAATTCATTACAAAATAGCTATTGAAAATTGCAAATTTCTGAAGACTAGTCAATTTTGTCAAACGTGTGCTGAAAGTAACCAAGAAATAATCAGAATGAAACAACTTGTCAAGTGTTTTGTTTCTGCAAAAAAAATTTTTGATAAAGGCTTTAGTAAGGTAGTCAAAAGCTGTTTTTGCAATTTTAGTCCAGAGATCATTTTCTATATTTTTTTATAGTTGAACTTAAGTATGTTTTTTATTCAATAGGTCACATGTGTTGCAGAAAGTTTGTACATACTTTATGTACAAAGTTCGCTATACCAACAGCAGCACAGAGATTCCGGAGTTCCCAATTGCTCCAGAGATCGCTCTCGAGCTGCTCATGGCAGCAAATTTTTTGGATTGTTAAATACTTGCATTACTAATATTTAAAGAAAAAATGTTTTTAGTTTAAATGGTAGCTGCTAGCACTGTAGTTACTGAGTGTAGGGGAAATGAGTATGAGCATCATTTTGTTTAAAAAACATTACTGTGAAAAAAGAGTCTTGATAGCAATTATTTGTTATTAGTGTAATGACATAAGCTGGGTGCCAGTGATTTTTATACTGAAGTTTAACTATTATAAGCAGACTGTTATATACACGTCCAAAGTATTACCATGAGTTTGCATACACAAAATTAATGATACTTTGCTTAAGATCGTAAAAACAAGAACCTTACACTAGCTAAAACCTATAATTTGTGTGTAAAATTGAGAACAGTAGTATTTAATTGATCAGATACTCCTTTCTTTCATGAAACCATTTTTGATTAGATGATAAATCATTCTGACTGTGATTGCTTTTGCTCAAAGGATTTTTCTTGATAATTCTTGAATTAAACTTTCATTGGTTCTTTTCATGTTTCAGTACATTATTCTACTTAAATTTGTCATCTTTTTCCCTTTGGCTAGCTGTCAACCTGTCTAAGACTGTCTGAATGTTCCTTCCCAGTAGTTGAGCCATCTTTGACAATATCCAATCTTTCAGTCTTGAAAATCTGTTTCTTCATCTATGCTTTAAAGAAATAAATGTTTTTCTGCCATTTTTTTAGTGGGTTGAAATCATATTTTATGTTACTTGAGATATTCATGACCATATATTATAGATGCATAATGTGTATTACCATAGTTAGCTGTTTTAGAAAGTGAAGGTGCTTGTCTGACAGCAATCACCAAGTTGCCAAGAGTTATCAGTGGACCTGAAGTCCAAAGACCAACCAAAAGGCTGACTAAATTATACTGAATTTTGAGTGTGCAGTTTTAAGTTTGAGTTTGGTGATAGCTCTTCTACAAGTAACTGGATCATGTTGAATTTCAGATGGAAAATTTTTGTTATATATCTCAGTCAAAAAGGTTTTAAAGAACATTTTGTAAAACACATTTATAGCTAAACAATTTGATTTAACCAAACTGAGATGGATTGCCCAACAGACGGGGTACACAATACTTGTCAAAACACACAAGATTCATAAACCTATAGTTAGAATCTAAAAAGGAGAATCACCTCAATGAAATGCAAGGTAAAACAATATTCAAAATTTAGCATAATTATACTTCAACTGATATTGTCATATGTTTCAACAAATTATTTTTAGTTTTTTGAACTGTTGTTAGTAGATTTTTGACATTTTTTGCACTTTAAAAACTTTCACTAATTTAATCATATATTGTTTAAGACTTTAAGAATAACCTAAGAACCTAAGCAACTGAACAGGTTGTCTATTAAACTAAATATGCATCAAAAGCTTGATGTGAAATACATGGAACTTCAAAGAAACGTTTTAGTTCACACAGATTATGTGTTTTCTAAAATGTGCTATAAACTAATTTATAACATAAAATCTCTTTTCACTATGAACTGATATGTTTAAATATGTAACATCAGTGAGTAACCTGTAGTGTCATGCAATTGTCAGCTCAGTAAAATGAAGATATTTTGAGACCAGTCTTTAAATTTTGAGCCTTTTGCTTGGCCTCAAAAAGTTGTCATTTTAAATCTTAGAAAATAATTAAAACAGAATCAGGGCCAAATTTATATTCAAAGCCTGGATAAGCTATCTGCCTGATAAGTGCTTTATATTTTAGCAGTGATTTTACCCATAACTTAATAAGGAGTCTTCCACTCACTTAAGGTCATTCTGCAGAAATTGATTCTACAGCGAGATTTGTTGTCAAACTTAATTTCCTATTGTTTATTTATGTTATAAGAACTTAAACTTTAAAATTAAAATTGGGGGGGAACAACTGCATCTTTACAAGCAATAATTCCTTATGATTATGTTTGCTTTTGCTTGCAAGTCTCGCTTTCAACAATATTAGGTTGTTTCTTATTGGACACTGAGAATTGCTCTAAATTTATTTCAAATGAAAGAACAAAATGATAGGTGGCCATTCTTGTTTATGAGAAAAAGTCCATTTACCTCTGGCTAAGTCCTGCCATAAGGAAAGAGCTGCTTTTTTAACGTGCATGTGCTAGCTTAGGTGTGAAATATGCAAAATAACCTTAGCAACCAGGGAATCGTAGAGAAATGGCTATAGTTATAGGCTTTGTACAAACTGGCCCAAATCAATAACATAATATACTTTGTATTGTGGGTCGAATGTATTTCTTAACTTTTCACAGCGGTAGTATACACAACACCAGCATTGGTGGTCTACTATTCCCCTTTGTTCCAGTGATTGTTGCAGCATTTTGCAACTCTTCTGCTAGGCTTTAACAATAACAGACAAGATAGCAGTATTGCCATTTTTAAGATTTTTTTTTGCTGTACATGGGCAAAGGTCTCAGAACTTACAAAAACTAATTTTTCACTTCGATGTATTTGTGAAGTTGATAACTCGAACTTTCACTAGCAATACAACAAAAAGTTATTTTAAGTCACAAAAGCTGCAGACAAGTTTCTAAAAATATGGTGTTTTATTGTAATGCCTACTTCATTAAAACACTGTACATGCTGCACTAAATTCAAAAGCAGATCTTTATTTACAAGTTTTCAAAGGTTTACCCTTTGCTTCTAATGTTTGTTCACTTTCTCAAATTTTCTAGCATAAACTAACATTGCTGCATTTTTATATAAATTTTAAAATTTATTCTGTTAAATCCATCGTCCACTTGCATTGTAGATAAATGACTGTTTTCCAAAATTCTGAGGGCGATATGTTGCTGAAAAATAAAAAAAAATTAATGGTGTTAATATAACTTTTTCAGTCTCAGGCAATTATCAACATCTAACTTCTTCTAACATAACACATACAATGAATTAAAGGGAATCTCTCAAGGTCACATCAGTATTTAGTTAAAATGTTGTGTGTGCCCTGCTGTGTTGGTAAAATGAGTAAAAAACAGGTGTATGAAAACTTAGAAGACTAAATAGATACGATTGAAAAGCATGATACATGTGACCAAGAACTTGAGTGCACAAGTTTGTAGACCATGTCTGCAGACTAAAACACCCTTCACAGTGTTTGAACAATCACCGGCCCTATATCGATAAACCATGATTAAAAATAGTTGAAAGTGTTTTGCAAGCAAGTAACACAGTGCAGAATTCTCATGTCTATGTCACTTCTGGCAATTAAACTTTCAATTGAGAATACTGACTTTTTATTATTGTTGTGGCAAAGTGAGTTTCACAAATACAGCAAGACTTCTAAAGGTCATTTTTATGGTACAAATAACATTTTTCAGGACACAGGAGCACTTTAGAAATTCCCTTTTGGTAAGACATTCATTTTGATAATGGGGAAATGAGAACTTACAAAACAAAGCCAATTACTGATGATGAAAAACTAAATTCTCCCAAACTTATTCTATGAAAAGTATGGGTTCTAGTTGGGAGAATTTACTAATAATACTAGAACTTAGGGTTGTTACCTGGTCCTGGGGCATCAACTTCTGTCAACTGATCTCCTGTCCATCTACTGGTCGTGGAAACAAATACTGAACTTGACATATAGTGTCTTTGGGGGCCTTCATAGTCGACCAAGTCGTAGTGGCCTGGGCCAGGGTTGGGTTCAACTGGTGGCAGTGGCATTGCTGGGGCTGATATACACAAGTAATGCTTGTTTCTGAGGAATTACAATGCAATAGTACAGGAACTGTCAAGTATATGATGTAACGATAAAACTTATTAACTTGTGTAATTATGAAATAGGTGCTAAACATGTTATTGATAATATTAATAATTAGTCTTTTTTTCATTTAGAAAAAAAGGTGTTACAAGTTTTGTCTAAGTAACACTTCTGCCTGTGCAAAGACACTTTTTTTGAGAACATTATTGATACTTAATAGAAAATAGCTATAATGATTTAATTGAATGTTTTAGCCATTTAAGCATATAAAGTTTACACTAATAACTGATTAACCATAATTATATTAAATATATTACTGATTCTAATCTAAAAAACATTACCAAAACACCTTGTGTTACTTACAGAAAACCCTTTTTTTTGAGGTCCAGTTGATCGAGATCAGTATCTTTGAAGGGCTTGTAAGTACCAGGACCAGGAAACGATACTGGGCTCTTCATCATTTTTCTTTCAGTTGTGGATTTAAAAGGAGCCGATACAGTCTTGGGGTTTGTACTGACTAACTTGTCACTGATAGAGTAATGACCTATTGGTTAAAATCAAATTTAAGTTGTGAAGTGTCTGTTTCTCATTGTGTAATCACCATCATCAATGTTGTCACCTTTATCTACATCACCATCATCATTATCATCATCATCAACCAACTTGTCCATCATAACAATTCAAGGCTTGTACAGGTCTCTAGATAAGGTTATAATTGTGTAACACATTTTTTACAATTTTGCTGATGCTTTAATCTATCTTTCTAATTATCATAATTGCATCACTGCCAACAATAATCTAAATTAAAAGATTTCAACATGAGCAAAACTAGGTGACAAGTTTGTTACCAGGTCTTCATCCTTCTGGAAAGCATAAAAATTTTATATAAATTAAAATTATATGATTATACAATATATACTTACAAGGAGATGGAAAATTTGAAGTTTTGTTTAGCGAGCCAACCCTCTTTGTTCTACAAAAGGTAGAAGAGATGATGACTGTGTTAAAGAGCTGCAAAACTAACATTTGAAGAGTCTAGTGCAAAAATGATGTGACTTTTGATGAAGTTGTCTTATCTCCCTACATTTATTTTCTTTATTATCTCTTTATAACTGTTGGGAGAATTTATTATTTCATACAAAAGTCACTTATGTTCTTGTATATGTACTAGGCCCTTTATCTGGTAACACATTAAACAACAGGAAAGAAATAAACAGTGGAAATAACATTTCTAGTTATAATACAGATAATTGAGAATTTTCAAAAAGTTAAGCTTGCTAGACACAAGTCTTCTTTTGTTCAAAATGGCCTAAAACATGATTTTGAATAAATAATTTTATGTATTTTGTTTATGCAGGTACAAATCATGAATCTATTATAAATGTATGCTCTTAAAAAGGGTTAAATTTTGCTGATCAACTTACTTTGATCTGAATGCGGCACAAGCAGCCACATTGTTGTCATAAACAACTCTTCCCGTTGTTTTTCCAATCTAAACAGATGTTCAATGTTAAAACCAAAAATCCATTGTACTATAAACAAAACTAATCCAAACAGTAAAAGTTCCTTGAATTACTTATATCAATGCAAGTTTAAATTGGCTGAATTTGAGTCGTGTGAGCTCATATAACTAATTCCTCTTCAGTATCAGAGTTGGTTCTAGTCGGTGGTGGGGTAACCATACATGGGCTGCAGACTCGAGGGGGGACCAGCCCCCCCCCCCCCAATAATTTTCCAGAAAACAGCAACTTTTTAATAGGAAGTTAAGATTTTAGAATGAGATAAAACAATTTCAATTTCCTTTGATTAAACTGATGAAGACTGCAGACTCTAACAATTAACCTCAGCAACCAAAAATTAAAAGAGTTCAAATGTTAGTTAAAAATCATGCACCAAGTAAAATTTCATTATAATAATATAGAGGGGCAGTTTTAACTAACCTTGTAATGGTTTGGAGCAGGCATTTGGTTTCTATTAAACTCATCTCTTTTCTCAGCAATAGGCTGGTGAAAGTTTCTGTAAAATAATTCAAAATGTATTAAATAAGACAAAAAAAGTTATCTACTAGGTTATAAAACATTATTTATCTAAACAAAATTTAATTCCAGCTACTAAACCTGTAGTCCTCAACAAAATTAATAATATTATGATCTACAAGAAAAAAATTATTGATTTCTGTAATAATAACAATGAAATCAAAATTATCATAATTAGTTATATAGGGGAAATTATTGTAATGGCTTTATTTCTAATTATGTAAATAAGTCTTCATTTCAATTTTTTATTAATAATTATTAGTGCTAGCAGTTTTTAATGTTAGAGTGATACCAAAAGAAAATTCATACCATAATTCCCATTTTTAACCATCATTATCTAATTTAACCATTTTGTTGTTGTTTTTATACATACTTACCTGGTTACACCACTCCGATTATAATCATGCTCTCTTTCTGTGTATTGTTCGTATTGTCCTTGGAAAGAAATTCAAGACAAGTCTATCAATACTGACTGATTTTCAACTGCTTTTAGTTCAAAAATATTTGTTTAAAATGAATGCATTTTCAGCATCGATTTTGAAAAGGAAAAAAGAAACCATGTTTACACATTCCTAAAAAATGTTATTCTTAAATAACCATGAGTTTCTCTGAAAACTCCTAAAAAAGCCAAAATAAACCCCCAAAGTATGACAAGGGCCCCCACCATACTAACATAGGAAGTACCTCCTCCCCCCCCCCCCCCTCTTGGCCCCTTAATATTGCACTATGTACATGTGGGGTTTGAGTGGCTTACTCAAGGCTCTTAAAATTATGCATGTCAGGTTACTTAAGATTTTCAGGCCAAGCTAGTTCAAAGTTTGGTAAACAATTTTAACCCTAGCTTGGCTAAACCAAACCTGTCTGTTGTCCTGGCTCTGTAGCTATAAATCCTGGATTAGAGCTAATTAACTCTTTGAACAATGTGGCCCTGTTCTTAAAACTATAAATTAGTGTTTCTGTACACCTTATAAATTACTCACCTGGTCCTGGTACATTCTGCAATGATCTCTTTTGAAATCTTGTTGCCTACAAGTTTCCAGAAAAACCAAAAATATTAGTTGGCACAAATTAGCTACAAACAACTGAAAATGATTTTGTCAGATACTAAATAAAAATCAGTCGGTGACACTCCTCCAAAGTATAAAAGTAACAAGATGCAAAGTTCAACTGTTTATTTTGACCCATTCAACAACATTCAACTTATTACTTCTAGACAATAATTTTTTTTCTCTGAAGTTTTAAATCAACAATACAGGGAGTAAAACTAAGCTAACTGAAAGTGCAAATGGGTAGAAACAATAAACTAGCCATGAAGCGAGGGGATGTAAACAAGTATTCAAAACAGCTTTGAGCTAATGGTCAGGAGTCTTTTTGTTTGTTTTAAGCAGACTTTTAGTTCCTTATGTCTTTTTGTTTGTTGTAAGCAGACTTTTAGTTCCTTATGTCAACAGCAACTTAAACATACAGCCCTCTTTATTAGAAAATTTAAAAAAATACATTGCAAAGTTTAGAAAACAAATTAATTGCAACCTTTAGAGTTTCAAGGCCTTTAAGATATTAAATGACTTTATGCTGTTTCTCTGAGCAGCCACTAACCTGTGACACAAACCCTCCAAACCCTTTCTTTGAGAAACTTGTACTATGAGGTTCAATTGACTTGAGACGTCCATAGGATCCAGGACCTGGATTTTCATTCTTTCCCAGGCAACATACAGTGATAAGTATTAATGTTAGTACAGTGACCAAAAATTAAGAGCCTTGTTGCATAACCATCATTTATATAACATTGTAAGACAACTTGAAAATATTGAGTTGTGAGATAATAATTGGACAATTTTTACGCCTATCATTTTATTTACAGTTTTTCAATTTTTTCTTCAATTTGAGTACTTGAGTCACCTACCATAACTCCATGTGTAAACCTCCTGGATTTGGACATAAAGCCTTTCTTCTCTGAATTATCTGTAACTATCGTCTGGTACTGACTTGGAATAGAGGCTGATGCAGCTGCCGCCCCATGCCCTGAAAGCAAAAGGACAAGATCGAAAGGTCTTCACCATGAGAATGCACTCATTTAAGGTCTCAAAACACTGATATACAAACGGTACAATGATGCACCCTTTTAACCACAAACTGGTCAAATATAATGCGTACTGTGTTGGTAAAATTCCCCGACTAGAGGATTCATACTTTTGATGAGCTCCACTTTTCATCATCAACAGTTCACTCTTTTATTATTTGGTCGATTCTCATATTTTATTTCAAAATGACTTAATCTTTATGCGTTATAAAAGAATAATTTTGATGTTAAAAACTCACCATACATTAATGTTGATACCACACAAAACTCTTGAACGCACAGTTTTATCAATCAAACAAAATACAACTTTCGAGACCATATGCTTTTATTTACTAGCTAGCTTTTTAGACCTATGGCTATGGCTATAAATCTAAAGTCTAAACCAACAGATGATCTCGTAAATGAGTCCTGACAGGACGATCTTAGAGAGAAAATCGGTTATAGCCTTTATACTATAAAAAAATTACCCAGTTTAAAAGGCTTCTTTGTCAGAAAAAAAAAATCGATTGGAAGAAACTGAAGGAAATCTTGATCGAAAAGGCAAAACATGGGTACTAATGCAGACACCACAACAACAGTCGGTGCACAAAACCAGTAATAGATTTCAGAGGGTCGTTGTCAAGATAGTTATATATATATATAAACCCTCATTTTTAATGAAACCAAACTAAAATTCAAACAAAATACGTACCTTTATGTATTCGCCCCGTGTTCACGCTCCCACCAACCGGCCTGCGGGAAGTGTTTTCCATACGAACACTGTCCGCCATCTTGGCAGTCTCTCTCTGACTTATGTTTCCTTTTGCGCCCGCGTTTGAGCACCGTTGCTATGGCAATGGGTGAGCATGCGCCCTCGAACGCCCGCGTAAATCATAAATGTTTCGTTTTTCCCATAGAGCCCGCAAACGCCCTCAATACATGAACTGTTTTTCGTCATTTACCCTCCCATATAAAGTAAGAACTGCTCCAAAAGGAAAGTTTATTTAAAGTATCAAAATGTGAGTAAAAAACTTTTGAAAGCAAAGTTCTCTTTTACTCCTCCTAATTTAGGTAATTTAGACTGAACCTTTTAAATACCCTTATATATACCCTGCTTCCCGTACCTTCATGACCCTATATCTCCCACCTCCTGCCCTTTCGGACGTTTCTCCCCTATCCCATTCCGTTCTTCGATACCCTGTGCCTTTTTTCCGGGTCCTTTCCTCCAATTATTTAATTTGCTTTGATTATTACTTTTTAGCGAACTCCAGGCGCCTGGCGAACCCCTAATTATATAAAATGGCGGACTTAAACTCATTACCAGGCTTCTACCGTGAGGAGGTTACTGGCCCAGCTTTTGATGAATTCTTGTAGCCAGTTTATGTAGCATCTGACCGAAAATCGGAAGATTGTGGGCTCATTTCCCATGCTTTCTGCAATTGTGACTAAAATCATTACGTAAAACAAGTCCCAGTCAGTCATCAGTAGCCTGTGAACAGGCTCTTCGACCAAATTAGTTGGGAGGGGCACTTCCCCTCCCCCCTCCCCAGTCCCCTTCCCAACTAGTTTCGTCGAAGGGCCTGTTCACAGGCTAGTCTTCAGCATATAGTTTCTCATTACGTAATACACACAAAAACGACTTTTGGTAATGAGAAATTGAAAACTGATCAAACGTACAAAGCGAACAAGTGGAGATAAATGTTAAAATTCTCCCAAACTTGTGTAATGAAAACTATGCGCTCTAGTTGGGAGCATTTGCCAATACAGCTAGAACGCAAAGGGTTAATACGGCTTTTAAATAATTAACAAAATAGATTATTTCATGAATAATATTTCACTCATACATTTCAGTCGACATAGACAAAAGCTATTATAAGCGTTGTATAGATTGTTTTTAATCAGCCTTCGAGACCTCAGTCACACCTAGTGTGGGCGCGCTTGCACTCCTTTAAGTTTTCCCAGGTGACTTTTCGCAGTGCATGGTTACAGAATAAGCTAATTTAAGGTAAACATTTAGAGTAGTTGTTGAGTTCTTTGAATAACACTGTTTGGGTGTGGAGGTGTATACGCGAAATTTTTAAGATGCTGACCAGCCTTGGAGTATTGTTTCGAAAACACTTGAATTCAACGCAGAGATTTCTGCCTGTCGGCAATGAGCAGATGAGGCTGTCGATAATTGATACCCTGAGCCAAGTGCCTAGTGTCTGTGCACTGTCGCCAGAAACACCAAAGCTTTATAACAGTTATTCTTAGGTAAAGCACAACGACTATCCATCATTAGTCATTTAGTTAACAGCAATTTGACTGGTGTAAGAGTTTTTCACTCTTCGAAGAAACAGTTCCGTGTGTCAGGTATTGTGAACTACACAATAATTGCATTTGAAAATTTCTCGTTTTTGAAAGCATCTGTGTTACAGCGAGGAAAGCGGAATAACTTAGCTTTAATATGATCAGTGTGAGGTCTTTAACTTAAAAAATAATTTTCAGTCGACATTACAAAGGGAGTTTCAAAACGATTAGAGATGATAGTGCTATAGTGAATAAATGTGTATTTGGTTTAGCGGGCAACATCTCCTGAAAAGCAATTGTATGGCTCACATGCTGGGTCGACCCCAGTCCCCGCGGGAATCGAACCCACGACCTCAAGAAACTATCAATTCCTCTCTTCTAACTAAATATGAATACAAAAAAGGCTAAACAGGCACTCTTACTAGCTTCCATATATCGCAAGTCACATGTGAAACATCAGTAATATACGCTTATTCCCTCACGTAAATGACCAACTACAACTACAAACACTTGCTAATTGTTTAAAAACTTATTTATTTGTTTTGCAAAGTGACCCGAACGACTAGACTGTACAGATGTACAAACATGTTTTCTTTAGAATTTCACTGATTTTTTTAATATCTATTGCCTTAATATATAAGATAGACTATTTTTGTAAGGTTCGCTTAACTGATCAGATCATTACTATATTTTCTTGAATTTATTAAGTCTAGAAAAATGTTTGCAGACATTAACAAAAACTATAGCTAAGCTTACAAAAGTTCCAAGCCCGGGCAAATAGTTAGAGTTTTCCTGTTATCATTGCCTCTACATGCAAGGGTAATTCTTATCCGAATAAAAATTTTAATAAAACTAGTCTGTCCTCAAACATATACGCCGGGAACTGATGCTTTGATAACGGATAAAGAAAACTCTAATGTGTATGTATTAAATATATCCGAGGACTACTAAATTCATGAATTATGCCTGCAATAGAAAATTAAGTAGTCAGCTAAAAATAAGATAATTTAAGCTATGGAATTGTTAGTTAATGTATATCCGTGTCTTGGCAACAGTGACCTTAATTCGAATTTGATGATCTTTAGATAAACAGTAACTTTCCTTCTTTAACTCAAAATTTCAGGAGGTACAACTGAGAGTCGTTAAACTTGAAAGGTTTTTTTCTTGTGAAGGTTCAAAATATTCAAACACTGAAAACACATTAACTAAGGCGGACTCCAATTATAAAAAAAGGTTTTATTAAGCTAACAGTTTTGAGCTTTCATATTACAATCATTGTTGTTATTATCATTTTTATTATTATTACTGCTGCAACTACTACTACTATCCTACTACAAATAATAATAACAAGGGTATAATGACCTATTTTTTATGTATATATCGCCAACAAGGATATAAAGACAGATGTATATCGCCAAAAGGATATACAGACCGATATATATATCACCAAAAAGAATATACAGACCGATATATATATATCGCCAACAAGAATCTACGGACGGATATATATCGCCAAAAAGAATATACAGACTGATATATATATATCGCCAACAAGAATATACAGACCGATATATATATATCGCCAAAAAGGATATAAATGCGTAGCTCAGTCGGTTAGTGCGCGTCCTTTGGAGCTAGAGGTCCCTAGTTCGATCCCCGGTGATTCCACGCCTGTTTCGACTTACTTCTGATCAGTGTAGCTGTAGCTTTGAATACCCGTAAAACGGAACAATGACAGGGGGAGGGGGTAAAGGGCGCACCGTTGGCTTCCATTGATAGCAGCACTTTCTGAGAGTTGAAGGAACTACCGACATTAAGTAACGGTACCTTTACCTTTTTATATACTGCCAACAAGGATATACAGACCGATATATATCACCAACAAGGATGTACAAACGTTAGGACTATTTTATTTTATTAGTTCAAACCAACTGTTGGCAAAATGGAATGAACGTCTAAAAGTGCATGCTTTTGCTTATATCATCGAATTTATTTAATTGTTCATGCATGAAGAGAAACATTTCCAAATCCTCGTTTCATCAGTATTACATAAACTTTAATGTTCTGTTACGTTTTGACAGTCGTCTCTTAAATCATATAAGTTTTACAGACAGTGAATATCGATATACGGTTTGGCCTAAATTCAACACAGCATATGGCCCGGCGGCGTTGTAGTTTCCCCAAAACGAAGACTTGACGTGATTTTTTAACGTTTCAGAAACGAATAAAAAAATGGTTCACAGTATATATTCTTAAACGTACTTTTTATTACCCTCACTTGGTATATGTTTCTTATTTAGAAACTTAATTCAGTATTCAAATCAGTCTATTATCGCGAGATCCCTCCGGAAATAAACTAATACACGTATTTTGCTTTTCAATTGAGAAACAAAGGAGCACGCGTATTTTGTTTTTCAATTTAGTAGACCTATTAAAAAAGTTTTCAAGAGAAAATCACAAGATCTAAGGCTTTCGTCTGTTTGTTCGAGTTACCATTTTGTTGTTCTTTTTCACTTAGCGAGCAAAATATGGCCTCTTTTCACGCTTGCACAGAACATACTACCTGTTGTCGTGGCCTGTTTATAACCACCTATGTTCTGAATTGTCGTGAAAATTGAACACTAGCAACACTAGCTTGTCCCACTGTAACTATGATAACAATCAAGTTTATCAAAAGAAATAACCGAAAAAACAAAACAGAAAAAAAGGAATTAAGAAAAGACCTTTAAAAGCACAACATTACCAGCTCCATTATTATACCGGATGAGTGTTAGAAGTTGGGTTACGTGTTAATACGAACAAGGCCGGTATCTATAGAAACCAACTGCCATTTAAACTCCAAAAGCACCACGCTATCGCCACGACGCAAAAACTACATTATTTCAAAACATGATGTAATACTTCACAGGCGCAATTTGGCAGCGATTGGAGTATAGATGTGAGTATCGATCTTAGATTGTTCACAAAAAAATAATAAGAAGAAAAAATCAGTGCGTGGTAACGCCCTGAATGACAGCTGTGCATTTCAAATGTTTGTTCTGACGATCAGCTGCAAGCAGGCGGACAGAGTTCTGTATGCTGCCACGTGGGCATAACGCTGGATTTGAACTCCGATATCTCTTCATTAGTATTGGTTTGAGGCGATGAAGCCCATTCAAACAACATGAATAATTTCTAGTTCTACAAACATTAGTGTTGTTCCAGTTGTTCATTACACTTCATTTCGAATCTTTACAGGGACCACGGTTGAAGGACTTCATGCGATAACGCAAGTTATTTTACAGTGAGATGTTCAGACAGATTAATTTCCCACTGAGTCGGGTAGCAGCCGTGGAATTGCAGTTAACCGCCAACAACTTTAACATTTTAATTCCAGCGAGTTTTTCAAACTCAAACTGTTAAAAAACTAAACTTGATTTACCAAATTTCACGGACAAAAATGTCACAAAATAGGAAGACGCGGAAGACTCGATCTCGTTTATCACGCGGGAAAACACAACGCGAAGATTCGTGTTTCGGGATTCGTTACCTCCATTATCATATGTTCACGAAAGGGAATGGCGGCGAGAAACTAGAATGTCCTCACGACGTGGACTGCAAATGCGGAACAGCAATGGCTTCTGTATACAGCGGCAAAATATTAGTAGCTATGACTTTTTCAATTGTTGTTCTACTGGTTGGAATAACATTTATGCTTGTTGGACATTTGATTCCGAGACGAGCAGTAGTTTATCTCGAACGAAACGATGGTACAAGACTTCCCCTTGATCAGACTGCTGTTTCGTTCAACACAATGCTGGACGATTTTACTTTAACGGGGACTGTGTTGTTATCTGTGGGAGCGCTGAGTTTCTCAATTTTACTCATCGTTCCAATATGCAAAGCTTCTTTGAACAGAAAGGGAGAGTATTCAAAGGCGCCAACAGACGAAGTTTGTACAACCGAAAACTTAACAAAGTCAAAGACTAGAAACAGCCAAACGCGAGGAAGTCTGGCGGAAGGCACAAGTGTAACTTCTTCGTCCGATACTTTACAGAAAATTCCCGTTTTGGCTTTAGTTCACAATATACAACCACAGAAACCTTCGTCAATTCATCATGTACAGCCCATGACAGATTGCTCTACAATTAGGAACGAATATAATCCGAGGAAAACAGAAAAACAGAAGGATTCGTTCGAAGAAGAGGGCTAGACTACAAGTAGTATGAATTTCGCTTTAACGTTTGTTTTTAAAATTTTCGCCGGCTGAAAGCTAGTGTTAACAGAATATCATACAGAATGTTTCGACTTTAATATGTATTTTTATTTTTGTTTTGTTAGATATGTATATTTTTGTGGGGGCAGGGAAAGAAATAAAAACAATAAGAAATCGGCAGTTTCAAAATTTTCATTTCTCCTACTTGCTGAAAGAACTTTCCCTGTCATAATATTGACAAAGTGGATAGAAGTTGCCGGCATAATAACAAAGAAATCAACTATTCTCTCGGAGCAATATTTACATGAATTATTCAAATTTTCTTTGATCGCGTTTGGCATACCCAATCACGTTAAGAGATGAGAACAGCTGCGGCGCGTATTCAAATAAGACCCTTTTCGTTTTTGTTCGTTTTTATAACTTCCTTATTTGATACTTTATTTCTCGATTATCGCATCTTGTTTGTTCTCGAAACGACAGTTTGTTTATACCCCTAACAAAATAATCTTAAAGCTTAACCGCGCCACAAATTAGTATCGGGCACAGATTAAGACCTTTTTTAAAATTTAATAACAAACGATAAATACATATATAATTAAAATCGAGCGATAGTTCGAATTAGTTGCGGCAATATTCTAATCATTTGGCCCTCCATTGTCTTAAAACGATAAAGCATTATATTAAAGTTTCACGCCAGTTGTTTTGTTGAATTTTAAGTTGAATTGAAAATTGTAAAAGTGTTTTAGAAATTACTCTGCCAACAAATTTTCCTGTGCGTTATGGATTTGATCGATTCACACAATTTCATCGGCCACTCATGAACAAAGTTCTTGTAAAAACGAATTTAACAAACGACTAAAAATAAGGGGCGAGTACTTTTAATTCTCCGTGCAATCAATCGGAAAAAGAACGTGAATGGTGCGTCATTTCGTGTATACAAACAGAAAAAGCACGCGAATAACGTGTTTCCAGAAAATATCATTATGTATTTTTGTTTGGGCGCGCGAGAGGGTAAGATGAACAAACCTGCAATCTGATTGGCTCTGTGAGTCGGCGGTACTTAGGGAAGAAGTCCAAACAATAGTATTTTTAAGGAACTCAATTTTGTCGGGGGAGGTGGTGGGTGGCGGCACATACCCACTACCTCACCCCTCCCCACATTTTCAGAGCTCAATTTCTCAAAACCTGATTTAGGGGTATTAGTTACTATTGTATTATGGACTTCTCTCTTCACAAAGAAGGCGATAGTGCAAGCACTTTATCAATATCTATTTTATTGAACATGACATTTGCTCCAGAAATTCAGCAATTTTGAAAAGGTGGTGGGTGGCGGCACATAATACCCCACCCCTAAATTGGGTTCCTAGGAAGTACCGTTGTTTCGAGCTTGCCCGTGGTCAATCTGAACATATATCTTTCTTCATAAAATGACACGAAAAATCCGGGCTTATGTACTTTAATACACAAGACTTCTGCCTCCCGGCTGGCCGGGCAAATAACATGTGTTTTTGCTGTGTGACAGTTGTTACCCAATATAAGCAACTGCATGTCCAGTGTCTGCTGTTAAAAGAGTCGCGCGCCTTAAAGACTGCACGCAAATCGCCGATACACTCGCTTACCTAATCTGCCGGGTACCCAGAGCTCTCGTGGGATTATACGAGTAGTTCAGTGTTATATCATGCATTACGTCACTTTGTGTATACTTATATTTGCAAATTGGTTAACCTTTAAGAAATCTTTCAACTGATTTCTACACAATAGTGGCTGAAAAGACAGCATGGAAATGTTAACTCGTGTAAGCCTTGAATTGTTTTTCTAAAGGTAGCTTGTCTTATACAGAAAGCGCAAGAAATCGTATAATTTGTTCTTGCCATCGATTTTTTTAACCTTTAAGTTGTGTGTTGTGCTAGTGCGCATGTGCTCAAATTCTGTTTCGATAAAAAGAATTAAGCAAGGTGGTCTCAAACTTTGAAGCCAAAATGGCAAAAGTAACCGGAAAGTGAGGAGAATATTTACCAGTACAACCGGAAAAGAAGGGGTTAATGTGGTTCCCCTCGCCCTGAACGTTTCGTTTGGCAATCTTGTTGTTAAGTCAAATTCGCCTCACCTTGGTTGCTGTTATGTAGAAAGATGAAAAAATAAAGAACGTCAAGCGAAACGAGATACAGTGGAATCCCGATTTAACGATAGGACAAGAGGACGTCAAAATTATGTCGTCAAACCGGGATATCGGTATACTGAGATTCCCGGTATAACGATTTTGTGGGAAAATTTCTAAAAGTATCGTCATACCAGGAAAAAAGGTGACGTACGCATTTTTACTCTTATAAATTAAGGGGACTGTTAAAAGGCAAGGAACAAAAGGTAGATAAACAATGATCCAAAGCGGTTTAAAACACATCAATCAGCATTCATGGCTGCTGGAGCGTAAGCAAGAACAATGATTGTTGACAGAAGCATTGATGTTTAGTAATTAAAGTTTGTTTTGTTATAAAACCAGCGTTTCCTGTGGTCTGTCATGTTGATTTTATCGTTATACCGGGAAAGATTTTGCTCTCGGGGAACGAAATCCCCATCGTTAAACCGGGAATGTCTTTAAACCGGGGTTCTGCCCCATACATCATTTTACTACGTCATAGTCATCACCCATCCTATCACCACCACCGTCAATGTCATCTCTACCATCAATTTTGTCTTCTTCGTTAATGTTACGTCATAGTCATCGTTAATGTTACAATTACAGGAATATACGTCATTCTGAAGTTTACAATGTTAATTGAGTAAGCTATAGTCAATCAAGTAAGCAAACTATTAACAGAAAATGTTCGCGAGTCCAAGAATGAACTACAATGTGCTCTTAAAGTTGAAAAAATTACCGTACTCTTGTGGTAACTCGAAGTGGTACTGACAAAAGATTAGTGGCAATTGGTTTAAAGGTGCTTGGGTTCGATGGAGTTTGGTTACGAGTGGAAAGAAACCTCGAGGAAGCCGGACTCATTAACTACCTCCAGTTTCGATCCAGTTAATTAAGTCAATTAAACTTAGATTTTAGTGTTAAAGTTTACACAGATTCCTAAGAATTTAGTTTATTGCTTAACTCGATTTCTAGTTCGATCATTCCTTTTTTGATCTCTTCAAGGTTTTCTTGAATCTCCTCTGCAACAACCGTCAGCTCATGTTTCACTTTTTCCTTTATGGCATCCAAATTCTTCAACAAAAACGGATCAACCGGCTCGTGTCTCAGATGATCAATCTCGTGTTTATCCGCACCAAGGGCTATGATTGGCTGAGAGGCTTTCTGCCACCAGGACTCGAACTCTGTCGCGTCCATCTCGGCCGACGGTAAATGACAAATCTCATTCCTATAGCAGTTAATCCTGACAAATTGTGCTTCGTTGCTTTTGTCAGTTTCGTGTGGCAGCTGGTCCCATCCCGCAGGCGGTTGGATAAAATTTCTGAGATTTCCAATTTCATTTTTTAACAACACAAACAGCAGTGTGATATCAAAGTCGTCGTAGTTTGGTTCGCCCGAATCAGGATATAGTCGCTTCCACTGCTCGTCACTCAAAATCTTCCTTTTTCCGTTCCTCAAATCATTTTCAAGCCTTGGTTTGGCGTGTCGAATTTCGTCTCTCAGCGTACCATGTGGATGCTCTTTATGAAAGACCTTTCTCATTGCTTTCGCTCCCTCTTCATGTAGTAAATGATATAGTCGAGCAAAATTTGCTTTTCCATCGGCAAACAGAGTATTTTGAGTAGCCATAAAAAGAGTTTTAACAGCAGTCAACAAAAAGCAATTTGAGATCAAATGTGAGTAGCGTTTTAGTTTAGATAATAAAATATTAAAAAGTGTGTTATGCACCAAATGCAAATTTAGAAATGTTTTGCTTATGACTCGTTGTTCTGTAATCAATAACTAAAATCACTAGCAAATCAAATGCCGTGAACGTAAAACTGTCGAAAAAGCATAGATAATTTTTCTTAATTAAACCAAAAGTGATTTGCCTCAGCTGTAGCCATTACAATGGGTTGGAACAGCGAACGATCGCTGTAAAAAACAGCGGTAAACAAACTTTTTTTGTAAGAGCGTCTAACTGATTTGAATGTTCTTAAAAATTTTGGGGATTTCATCCTTTAACGTTCTTAGCTAAATCCTTTCTCGATCCTAAGTGGCTCATTAGGCCGGCGCTTATCTCCGGTTTCTGTAGTGTTAAGCGGATGAAGGTCTTAAATCTTGGACTCCCCTGGACAGGACACTGATCTATCGCAGGTTAGCTCCCAGCGAAACTCCATCAGACTAGCACTCATTTATACAGCTTAGTCAGCTGCATGAAACAAAGTCAGGTAAAGTGCCTTGTTCAAGGGCACAACACACTGAGTGGTCTGTGACCGGGGCTCCAACACGCGACCCCAGGACTACGAGTCGAACACGCTAACCGCTCGGCCACCGCCCCGCTGTTCTTAGGCCTTTTCCGGCTCCTAAAGTGGCCTTAAATCGCACTAAGTCGCAGTCTTTTTTCACCCAATTTTCCCCTAAATCGCCTTAATTTGCACTTTTCACTTAATGTTTTCTTAAATCGCCTTAAGTCGCCTTAAGTCGCTCTAAATCGCCGCGACTCAAGGACCCGGAGTAGGCATGTGGTGTATACTAGACGCTCTTTTTTTTATAAGAACAACTTTACAAAGACAAAGAGGCTCGGAAAATTTTACTGCTTCTTATAAAAAAGCGTTACTCTTTTTTGTCAAGCGCAAACGTTCCGGAAGCTTAAAGCCACATAAAGAAATCAAATGACTGAATCCTCAATTTCGTGCTGTAATATAACAAAATAAAGTTCCCGGCCATCCATCAGCCTCGAGTGTCATGTTATTTGCATGTTCTTAGATTTTGCCCAATTTTCAGCCTCACGTTCTTAATTATAAAAATAGGTTCTTATAGAAAAAGCAGACTTTTTGTTGTCTCAAAAGCTCAAAACTTCAATTATAGATTAAAGTGATAAATAGACACATGAACTTTTACGGTGAATACTTGACTAAGGTAGAGCTGCTTGGCTTGCTGAGAAAGAAAAGCGATAAAGGGGGATTACGGTTATGTTTCAGAGGATAATGGAGGAGTTGAGAGGGAGGTTTAAAGAGGGGAATTTTGAAGAAAAACACAAAACTGTCCCCGACTTGACCATTTGGTGTGGGGACGCTTTGGCGTTTTTCTATCAAATATCAGCTTCAAAACAAATTCTTCAATTTCATTATATAAACCCTCAAATTCAATTTTTTCTTAAAACTACCAGTTGCCCAATCTATTGTTTCCCTCAAAACCCGTCCAAAAAATCTGAAAATACTCAAGTTTGTTCCTTTTCGTAATGATCGGATTTTAAACATTTTAAACTATGGACGGCGATTATCAGCAAACACATAAAACGCTAGAGTTGAATGGCTTTTGACTGTATTAAATACCCCTTTAAAGCTTATCAAGACTTGAATTAAATTTTGATAAAATTTTGAAATGAAGAGAGCATACATGTTCAACAATTTAGTTTTGCAATGTCAAAATGTAACTTAAAACTAGATCAGGGCGTTGCCAGGGGGTCTGGGGTGCATGTGACCCTCCCCCCCCCCTTTTTGTAAGCCTTTTTAAGCCAAACAACTTACAACAGAGGGCAAAAACGCAATGACAATCTGATGAGTACCCTCACTTTGACGTAGTGTGAAC
>JAOBAT010072457.1:0-21550 GCA_026413305.1 Hydrozoanthus tunicans | reverse complement strand
GCAACCATAAACTAGTCGAACTGATGTGCAACCATAAACTAGTCGAACTGATGCGCAACCATAAACTAGTCAAACTGATGCGCAACCATAAACTAGTCGAATTGATGAGCAACCAAAAGCAGCGCTGAATAGCTAATTTCAAGATTGGGTCGGTGTTTATTGAGGTATGGTGGTAATTAACTAGTTTCGCTATTGTGTGGGGGTTCATTCGAGATGAGTACTAATTAACTTATTTCACTGTTGGGTTGGTTTTATTCGAGATATGGTGCTAATTTACTTATATTTCACTCTTGTGTGGGCGTTTATTCGAGGCGAGCGCCAATTAACTTATTTATCAACAACAACAACAACTTTATTTACCCCCTTAACTTACAGGTACTGTAATGAAATAAAGAAATTTAAAATTATATATAGAGAGTTTGGTTTCCTCTAATAACCAGTAGGTTAAAGTGCTAGGAAGCCAAATGATTTCACTATTGGGTGGGCTTTTATTCGAGGTTGGCGCTAAATAACTAATAAGATTTATACAATTTTGGAAGTTTCTTGCGCAGAGGATTTGTTTATCTAACGTATCATGCCTAAAACAAGTTGTCGCATAAAAATTAACCACAGAGGGGAGCAATTTTTACAAGTTTGTGATTTAACAGATCTGGACAAGCCCAGAATTAATTAGAGCACTAAAAAAATTGCTGAAGTCAGGCTTTGTTTTTTTCTATATAATAATGCTGTAATAGGTTTATGAGATGTCAAACCAAGAATTGAAAAAATAGAAGCAAGCCAATTGTTATAACCCCAAATTTTATAAAAGTTTGACTTAACACACAAAACACACAAAAACAAAACACAAAATTTACCTGTAAACACAGGTTCCTAAAGTCTTTCTGTTCATAGAAGTAAGTTACAAACAACTCTCGTGCTTTGCAGACGGGCGTTTTTTATCCACGACCTTAAAAATCTAGCCCGCTGATTCTACAAAGTTTTTGAAGGGCACTCGTGCAACACAATTCTGCCGTGATGTATTGTGGGAAAATCGTCAGTAAAATTGCACTGGACAGTCTCTCCCCCCAAATAATCAGATTTTTTTATGTCTCGGACCAGGCTTACATTCTACAAAAACTTTTGCCTATCCGTTTTATCTGTTGATCAAACTTGCAGAAATGCAGAATGTAGCTGGCAAGACCTGCATGGCACATTGCTTGTTCGGCCCCTTTTCCATGAACAACAACTGTCAGCCCATCAACTTGATCGTTCAAACTTTTTTGTTAAACTCATAGTGCCAATAAACAGTTCCTCGTTACTTGCAAAGATTAAGCCTACTTAGCCCTTTATGATGAACTCAGGCACCAGCAAATGGCCAGTTTCACACAAAAAAACTCTACTTTTTCGCGTTTTGACATTTGAAACCGCCTTTTGAAAACTAATTGAGTTATGGCAAGCGTGGTCACGTGAACAGCTTTTATCTGACATCACACCTGTGTGCTACTTCCAGTCTTCCAGTGTTTAATTTTGGAGAAAGAGTGTTATTAAGATATACCACCCTCTCACCCAGAAGGCCTTTTTCCTCTATATTTCTTTGAATGGATGGCCACCTTAACTTTATTAACTAACTTAACTAACACTATTGGGTGGGCTTTTGTCGGCGGCGCAGTGGTCGAGCGGTTAGCGTGTTCGACTCAGCCCTAGGGTCGCGAGTTCGAGCCCCGGTCAAATCACTGTGTTCATGTCCTTGAACAAGACACTTTACCCGACTTTGTTCCAGTCGACTCAGCTGTATAAGTGAGTACCAGTTCTGCTGGGGGCTAACCTGCGATAGATTAGTGTCCTATCCAGGGGGAGTCAAAGACTCTCATCCGCTTAACACTACGGAAACCGGAGATAAGCGCCGGTCCTATGAGCCACTTGGGCTCGAGAAAGGATTTAGCTTAAGTGGGCTTTTGTTCGAGGTGACGCTAAATAACTAGCTTCAGGATTGGGTGGGCGCTTATTCTATATCGGCGCTAACTGATGTTTTTCACTTTTTGAGGGGGCGTTTAATCAAGGCGGTTAACTAATCATTTCACTTATTTGGACGTTAATTGACTTATTTCTCTTTTTGGGTGGGATTTTAAACTTCAGATAGGCGCTAACTCGAGGTTGGATCCTAGTTGTTATAAAAACGGTAACTCAACGATTCGGGGTATTTTAGAAGTACTACTATACATAAACCTTATATAGAGTGAACGAACCAGTATTGGCGAATGGTATATAATTTATTCTAAAATTTGGTAAGAAACATCTGGGAGAACGTATCCAGATGAATACACTGACATATATCATATCATATAACTTGTTCAAACGGTAAATCAATTTACAATTATATACATGAACTTGGTTTCCAAAACTACACCGAAAGTAATTGTTCATTGTAGTTTTTTATAAACTTCAGGTTTATGGTTTATTCAGCCGTGACGTATGTTAAGTTAGCCGCAGTAATTAAAAGTTTGGTTTTCCTGACGGTTAGGTAGTTGAGTGCCGGAAAAAGCACGCAGGAGCCTTGAAGCATGCGGAGATTTCACAAAATGAAGTGTTTGAAAAATAACACATTTTTTCTCAGAATTCATTCGGTCTTGGTCAAGGTGTTTTTAGATCGGCGAGGCAGAGAACCACCGCGATCAAACCAAGCGTCCTACACGCTGAGTACAGTGCTGTTGTCTTTGTACATGTGTCGAGAAAAACTTGTTTGCTTGTTTTTGCTGGATTATTCAAGTCTTAGTTTCTCTTCGTGTATGCTGTTACATGTCATGAAAGTGTACAAGATGAACTTGATTGCTGGCAGTATGTACATGTCTATATACAACACTATTGTGATCCCCGACAACTCGTAGTTCTCTTAAGTTTGGCGAGGCACATCATACCACTTCTTTACAATTTTCCATCACGTAACAAGCGACGGTCTTCTAAGCTCGTTTAAAAACGGAAAACTGTGTCTGACTCCGTACAACTTGATTCAAGGAATTCCCGCAGACCTCAGACGAATCCCTCTGCAACGGCATCGCTTGACGTGACGGTATCTGTGCTTCTTGACTTTCTCTTCAGCGCCGGGGCATTTGAGCGTAACAGACCTCCAGTTCATTTTTACTGGAATACATGCTGCACAGGATTCAAATGCTGGTACTGGCGAGTTGTAGTGAGGAATGAAGATCGAACTGCACTGGCCGAAGCAATAGTTGTTGACTATTTTGGCGGGAAGGCAGCCAGGAACTTTGACGGTTTGTTCCACGCGTCTTGTCTTGCACCATCCTCGCCTTAGTTGCGGCGAACTCATTGCAAATAGCGACTGCATTGGAGTGCTTTTGAGTCCGACCAATGCCTGGGGCTTGTTTGCTGGTCTGGCCTTCACAGTAGCAAAGAAACAACAAATGAAGAGCGTTCCGATAGTCTTCATGGTTTGTTCAAATACCTACAAGAAATTTGAAGAAAACATTAAGTATTAATGCGTTTGGCTGAATGTCGGAATGACGTATATGCATGTATGAATTTTGCTTTAGGTATGAACCACTCGAATCTAATACCTGACCTCCAGGGCTGGGAATATGTGCTAAAATAGTATACATACAGAAAAAGTATTCAACTGATTTGTTTGATTTAGGCGTCTTTGGCTTTGTATCAGCTGTCTCAAGAAAAATCTCGTTTACACCTGACAGTTGTTCAAGGCAAACTAGTTTAGATAGGAGCGATAGCGGTGATTTGGCAATATCCGTTTCAATCTATTGCTTTAATGATGGCTTTTACTTTGTTTTCCTTTTTGTTAGTTGAAAAACAAAAAAAAGAAAACATTCTAAGTTGAAGACACCTGTTGAGTGTTCTAGATTAAAAAATCTTCAAAATTTGCTCAAAAACAGATCGAAAACACGCCGAAGCATCTTTAAACTATATCAAGGTTCCAAGTTTTTACTAAAAAGAGCTCATTTTGTTAAACATAGAATTATTTGATTCGTGATTAAAAAGAACATTTATCTTCCAAGTTCTTTTGAGCGTTTAATAGTTTATTTCTGCACTGGCTTTAAATAGCTCACTGCAGTGAAATCGTTTGTCTTCATTGCATTTCATGCACAATGTGCTTAGAAAGACAAACGATTTTTAATCGTCACGAAACAAATTAATCTCATACTTTCAACAATACAAACTATTTGTTTAGTGTTTGCCCGGCGGTCAGGTTCGTCTTTTAAGGTCGCTTCCGATAAAAAGGTTTGTGATCACACGCAAGTTCATTTGAAGTTCAATAAAAGTTTTACTTGTTGATAAATAGTTGACAAAAAGGCGAAACAATTACTTTTTCGAACTCTACATAAACCTAAAATCTAGTTTGCTAGTTTCTTTATCTTAACCTCTGTATATTGACACAAATACCACACAGAGGGTCGCACAAAACAGTCGTGGACCAAAATTCCGTTTACTTTCAAGGGAAGCATAAAGGTTTTCTCGGTTACATTCTAAGCGTATTGAGTTATAAAGTGCTGTTTAAGATTTGTTTGTTTAAGTTTTGAATACGTCTTGTTTGTAGTTCTATAAATGCGTTTTCGTACAAAGCATATGTTTAATAATTCACACTCAGATAGGTTTTGAGGACTGTCCCGAAACCTCACTATGCTATTTTTAGCATTAAACTCGTTCACTGACTGGCGTTTGAACCTTAATTGCATAATTTTTATTAAAAGAAAACGAGACGAGCTGCTTTCAACAATGCTGAGCTTCTGATAAATCAAACAAGGTCACTGTCCCGTGTTAACGTTCAACCCACTTTCCTTGTTAAAAATCACCTAACAATGTCGCTTTTTCTTTGAAAAATTATCTTCAAGCATAATAACTGTACTTATCGTGTTGACATTTCATTATACACGTTCTCGATTAATCCCCTTAGAGAAGCTTGTTATCACAAATTTCTCGCATTGACACACTTGAAAAACAGTCGGCGTATTGGCCGCAGTTGCTGCAAACATACTTTTAGGGGACTTTTAGCCTTGAGAACACTTCAGCACAATGGCGCCACACGTTCGCAATTTACTCTTGGATGGCAAGTACGTATTTAGACAACACACTTTATTACTGGACGAGATGCCTATAGCGTTTCCATTTCAAGATAAACCTGTATTGAGCGAAGGAGGCGTTCTACGCACGCTTCACCTCAATGGCGCCAAGCTTTGATTAAGGACCAACAAGATCGGCTCGATACAAGAACTATCACACTTGTTATGTCGCCACTATAATTGACTATACAGTGATGAAGTCCGCCCCTTCCTTGTGCAACGTTTAAGATTTCAAATACCTTGTTTTACTTCCTGCTAACTCACGAGTTGAGCACGCGATTACTGAAGCGTGTGTGGTCTTCGATCAAGATTTTTCTGTTAGAAACTTTGTCAAAATATTTATTGCAAAAACTTTCGAAAATTAGCTGCATTAGCAAGCAATTACCGCTACACCTTTTAATGAAGATTACAACGATAATATGTCAACACTTGTCAAAATCTAATCATTTGTGTTTTTGTGGAGTGTGAGGCTTGAATACCAGATAAAAAGTTCGTTCAGTCATATACATTACTTAAATTGTTGGTAATTCTTATCCGAACAGGAATAACAGTTGTGAATGACAACCGCAAGCTACACCTGAAAGACTGAAAGTTGGCACAAGAACGGACAGAAAGCTGTAAATTAATTGATACGTTTATCTAGGTTAGCGTTATTGGAAACAACTATTGCAATATCAGAATTTGTCACGATTTCTATACCACGAGGGACCTTTTTGGGCTCTGTGGTTTGTTAGACTACTGATAAAAATCACTCTTGTGTACCAAAAACTTCCTGTCAGGCAATTCAATTTAAAGTTTTCAAGTTTTTAACTTTCTCTCCAGAGCACGGTTGCATGTCGTACGTAACAACTTTTCAGATAATTCTCGTTATTAAACACTCTGGTCAATTCTCGAGATCAAAACAGGATCAACTGGGAAAAAGTGTATTGCACGTAGAAAAACACAAGGAAACTTTGACTTAGAACTGAAACTCTTCCGGTATAGGTTACAAATATTTTCTACAGTGTGGAGGAATGGTATATCGTAACAGTAAAAATTGATTTTTTTTTTTGCATAAGCAGTTTGATTTGCAAGAGTTCTTAATTCGCTCGACAACATTTTAAAACTTTTTGAGAACGTTCAACGTAATAACACGCAACTTCGCTCTTATCAGAACAAGATAAAAATACTGAAATAACTTTGTGATTAAGAAATGTTTGTTGGTAATGAACAAAAAATGTTACATACCTTTATGCACTGACTCAATGAAATTATATAACCAGACTTTTTAGGCATCTTTCGACACACTAATTTGATCTCGAGTAAGTTTTGATAGAATTATGAATGTTTATAGTTATCTCAAAGTTTATTTGTTAATGTATAAAACGTTTCAAAAAGAAGTCATATTGATCGTGCATATCACCCTTAAAACCCCTTTTTCAATAGAGTGGTTGTTTAAGATTACCCTTTTGATTTCTCATTGTACAACCTGCTTTCACTTGTTGAACAGAAGAATATAGTACCTATTTTTTTGGTAGAAGGTTTTTGTTTTAAGCTATGTTGCTTAGTTGCTGAAGAGCGGACAAAAGAGCAGTCTTTGAGCGTTAAGGATACATCTGTGGAGACACAATATAGAACTCGCAATAGATGTAATACTTAATGCTGCCCAAGGTATGCAGCACGTAAAACTAAAACAAACTAGCCGGGCAATAAACCAAATGAAAGCTTTCTTTTATCTGACATTTGTCGTGAAGTTGATCTTTGCATTTCTTAGATAACAGTTCAACAGAAACAAAAAGAAGAATTCTCGATTTTTCGGACCTTGCGCTGATACTTGTGGACACAAAGCCATGCTCACTATAAGCAAACGCAACTGCGTGAACTACAGAACATAACAAGAATTCGAGCTTTCGAGTGAAAAAAATACTTGAAAATGGTTTGAGAAGATCTATACGTAGTCAAAGGTTAAATTATTTTTTTCAAAAATTTTGTTCTTTGGACAGATAAAAGTTGGAAGTACAATTTCGAAGTACGTCAAACATTCTCACATGCTATAAAACCTTGCTCACACATCTTTCTTTTTTTGGGCTATGTAATGCACAGCTCCTTCATTTTCAAGCTACTACTATTAAACACAATGTGACCTATAATACCTGCAACAGAATTAGTTGACGCTCAGAAACGTTCGAATTGAGATATCGTTGAAGTGTGGGATTGCAGCTAGCCAACACGGAGCTCCTGAGTCTGTGAGTTCGAGCGCAGTCTATGAGACCTGAATAAACGCGAGTATATGTATTGTAATAAATAGCCCCCGTAAGCGCCAGATAGACTCTTTTACCAGAACTAATCTGTCTTCCAATCAAATTGGGGCTGAAAACATGCAAACCACGTGCTAAACGGATCTACAATGATGTTTGCGATAATCGTCTGCGGACTGTTTGCATTCTACGGATGGTACTGTCCACATTTGTTTTAGTTTCTGATCTGTCGCGCGACACTTGATGAGATTCAAGGGTTGCGTTTCACCAGCACATGACACCGCAATATCATAGAGTGCTTTAATAACTCAGCAGAATGGTATATCTTTTACTGATCACTGAGTATTTTAATTAACATCCGATAATCCTTCTCCACTGATTTCAAAGGTTGGTTTTGGCGCCTCCGTGACGTTCCCGATCTTGCCGCTGTAGTCAAACAAAACAAGCTCTTTGAAGTCACTCACGCGGTATCTAGTTTAATTAGCTTCTCTCATTTTCATTTTCGGCGACAAATATTTGCAAAATGTCTCGATTCGGATCAGCGCCGGTGCGAAATGGTAGAATTGCTTTTGTATTAAACTAGCTATCTCGACTTTCTATCGTTTTTTTCAATGTGTCTAAAGCCGTGGAGTCTCCGAGGAGTTATTTTAATTAATTTGAGAAAGTTTAATAAAGAAAGGAGTTCGAATTGGTGGCTAGTTCTTCAGCGCTTTGTAATAAAGTTTTTCACGAGTTTCGTATGACACGTTTTGCAATTGCTAAACCTTTTTAGGTAAATATGCAGTATGTGACCGATCGATGTGGGTACAAGTAAGCAAGTCTTGGCACAGCGTTGCGTGTGCCTATCTCTAGTGGCTAACCACGATCTCACATTACGAATTCCATTTTTTACTGCAGAATCTGCTGCGAAACGATCAGAAAGCTCTCTGCGCCTGCTATTTGGAAGCCGGAAACAGTTGGCAGAATTGCTTCTGTCAGCAGGGATGAATAATGTATTTTTGAGGTAAATACTATTAAAAGTTGCACAACTCAGCTGCACATGACAGAAACCGTCAAGAACATTTTACAAATTCCCGAGATTGGGTATCGGTTAGTTAAAGAAAACAAATCTTTAGAGGAAGTAGACAGTTCGACTTCCGATTTATATGGAACGCGTTATTTTGAGCCACATTTCGAGATAATGTTATGCAGTTGTCGCACTTGTGGGTTTTTAACAACTTCCCCAATGACTTCGACACATGGTTTGACCTTGGCAACAGAGTAACCAAGCCTTGGCAAGACGACTAACACTATTACTTAGCTGATACATTGAACTTTGAAATATAAACAGTCTTGACATTTTCCTTGTTTCGAAATCACAGCGAATTTCGACTGTATTCAATTGTTAAGCTCGCGCTATTTAGCTTGGGCTTATGACATAATCGTAAAATAAATAAGGAGTTTTACTTTAAATATTTGCACCTAGTTAATATTGAGGTTCGCTTCAATCATTTGCTGACGGTATTCAAATCTCAAGAGTGCTACACTTCAGAATAGGAAAGCTTAACGACGTTGGAAAAGTTTAAGCCATGCAGTAGGACACGAACTTAAAGACGCTAACGACTCTAGACTTTTTGGAGACTTTACTATAAAAGCATAATCTTGTTTAAGTTCTTTAGAAACTGGCACAAAGGACGGGGTTACTGGCGGAAACGAGACAAAAAGCATGTCAGTGGTCATTAATTTTAACCGATACTAGTTGTTATGTTCTATTTCTGAGAGAGATTTTTTGTTTGAATAGAATGAATTAATCACAGATATAGTTTACTGCTAAGCTTAGGAAGCTGTTTTTTAAAACCGATCGACATTAATCATGAGAACAAAGAGTGACTGCTTATTGACTTGATGTGATACTATTTTTTTGTTGGTTTTTTAAACATATTTCACAAGGTAAATAAGACAAAGTATCTCATTATTTGTTTGTTTGAAACACTGTTTTTTTAATGTAAAATAGTTCAGAACCAAAGCATAGGAAAACGGTTCTAAATTCAACAGTTTGCCCTGTTTATTGCTCATACTCATGAAACGGGTCGTAAAGCGTTTCGGCAACTTAAACCTTATTGATATTTTATTGTTCTAGCTTACTGGCAAGGCAGGGTGAAACAGTGACGTAAATTAAACCGGCGTAGCATAAACTACAAAGGCTTTCTTGCATCCAGCCTTGTACCTCAAAACCAAACTAGTAAAAAAAGAAATTTGATACTAAGGAATCTAATGTCTAAAGGTTGAATTTCATTTCTTGATAACCTGTAACTGCATCTTTTGGGGTGAGTTGAAACCACGCAAAATTTGGAAAACGATCCTCTTTCCACAATTACAGACCTTCCCAATAATAGTGTTCAGCCGATAGAGACACAAACTCTCTCCAGCTCGGAATACCCTACCCTGTTGTGCAGTAGCTCGAATTGTGGTGTCGAGCCTTAGTTAATTAAGAACTTATCAAATGTCTATGGATAGAGCAGAACCAACGTTTCCGGATTAGTTAGAGTAAAATTAAATCCTCTTAATTATAAACCGGACCGATCATGTACACACTGGCTCTACACGCTACGCAATCTTTCCCGAAAATGGATACTCGTAGGATCACACACACTAAAGCCGTACGATAAAAACCAACCCAATCAATCGAATGGTATGTTTGAAGGGGACGTCATGGTGTTTCCCAAGGTTTTCTGAGCAGAATCTGGACTGCCCCTGACATATATAATATCTATGGAGAGAAAACACTGTTTTGCCGAGTATTAATTAGGAAAGGCAACCTTAACTTAAGTGCGATTGTTGGTTTATTTAGCTTCACTTTTCTCTTAGGTAGTCGGAGAACCCAACAGGTTTTACAACCCAATTACTGGACTCCGAGGACCTACGGTTTAACATCCTAATCCGAGAAGATGCGAAGATCTAACCGTTTGCAGATGTTAGGGCAAAGGCAGCACCTTCTCCTCAGTTATTTTAAGACCCTGAGTGAAGGTCCGGCACCGGGAATCGAACCCGGGCCTCCCGCATGAAAGACTGGCACCTTACCAACACCTAACCAGGCGGCGGTGCTGTTTGGCTCATATTTGCGCTTTTTATACCACTCAAACATCTAGTTTGTACGCTCCGTCAAAACTAAGTGTACGAGTTTCCATTCATGAAAGTAGACGAGAGGTTAGAAAAGTTAAATCTCGCTTTCGTAAGAAGAGCTTCAAGTTTAAACTTTTTACTTCCTAGTTCTGCCAAGATTGTGACAGAAGGTGCGTGCCCAGCTCAGTTATTCCACTGTGTTGCTGTTGTTTTTATAATCTAAAAGAATCTTTCCGTTTCTTTTATAATTTCCTTACACTAAAGCTCTGTTTCTGGAGATTTCGTAAAACAAGAAGATAAAAAATTCCGAAAGATTTATTACGCAACGTTTTGGGTTCTTCACAACTTTTCTCTCAAGCGAGTTGTGAACACTAAATATACAGAAGTAAGAAAAGCAATCTGTTGTGTTTTATATAATTAGATGCCAGTAATCTGAAGCACCATACTCGCGGACACTTGCACGAATGCGTTGAGGGACACATTGACAAATTAAAAGAAAAACATCTTCTTAAGAAAACACTACACTCGCAAACACACAACGTTTTGTCTAGCAATTTAAAAAACGTTCTGACTATGTTTTTGTAACTTTGATTGCCTTGTAAATGAAATAGTTTTAATTACCGACCTAGTTTTTATTGTTCCGTTACGGACCAAAGTGTTTGTTTAGACGGTAAACTAACCTTAAATCTTCGCTTGTTCTTAATTCGTTCTATTGTTAGTACTAAAAATGGAGTCGTGACGAACCCAAATAGTCGCGAGATAAATCTTTCCATTTCTTTTTCGAACACTGTAATGAAAACCGTATGAGTAAGATAGTTTTGTTATAGCAAAAACTGATATGAAGTGAATTGTTCCGCGGATAAATAATGGAGTTGTGGCAAACTTCGGTACTTGCAGGTTATGGAATGCAACACCAACGAAGGAGACTACTGAAAAGTCTCAGATTTTTCATGGCTTTAGCCTCTGCAAAACGCGAACTCTGCAATGTCGTTGTAGTGTTTGGACAAAATTCTGAAACATGTCAGGCCTTCACTTCTTAAGATAAATTGAATGTTTTTAACTTGAAACAATGTTTTTCAAAAAAAAAATCGAGACGTTTTGTTTTTTCGTTGACTTATCATAAGCTATTGCTGTTTGCATTTCAGTTGACATGCAAGTTTAGTTAGGTTTAGTTAGGTTATAATTTGTACTCACATCGTAAAAACATGGAGAGGGAGGAGAGAGGCAGGAAAGTTGACAATTAGGAGTATTTGGTGCAAAAATACTTATGTCGTTAAACTGAATCATTACTGTAGTTGCTTTAATCGCAATGAAAGCAATGGTGAACTTTTAATTAACAGGCGTGACATTGTTTTAAATTGACAAAAAAGAAAATGCTTTCACATCTTATTAAGGGGGCTTACAAAGAGGTGCTCATATGTCACTTGTCCCATTTTTTTTTTCTTTTTCTAGTAAAATGATGCTGTTACATTTTCGTCTGAACAAAATGTCGCTGTCAAAATTTTCATTTTTTAGAGAATTGTTCTTCACAGCTCCAGTTAATCAATCGTTGTCAAAAACAAGTAAACATGACGAACAAATATGTCTGTCTCATTAGTGTGTTCTAAAAATTCGAGGCTCGAACAAAAAAAATTCGTGAGAATTCCTGGATGTTTTAATACATAATTGATCTCTATATAATGTCCATTGTCGCTTTTGCAAATTGTCGCGCTATTGTCGCTTGTCGGGGCTTTGACAATTGCCTGTTGCCGCAATTTAAGACCCTGTGTCGCCTGTCGCCAACAACCCTCAGCTACTTAAGTGTTCCAGTGTTCACGATGAGCGAGTTAACAGTAATCACTCGCTGTTCCGCACCAGTTTCTTTTTAACACTTGGATTGTAGGCTACACTGATACACTGTTTTTTATAAGAACCGTTTTTATAAGAATCTTCCGAAATTTAAGAGCATGCCAAAAACACACCCGAGGCAAATGGCCAAGAACTTCATCTTGCTAGATTACGGTACAAACTGAAATTTTGAACTCAGTTAAGCCTCGAAGCTCGTTCTTTAAAAGTTGTTCTTTTAAAAATATGATTTGTTGAGAACTTTCAATATAAAGATTTGAGGTTAAAATACCCAATATATTCAAGAGCATCGAACCTCGGCCGCCCAAAATATGGCGTTCTCAGTTTAAAAAAGAGAATGTTCTACGCCTGCCCAAGCTTTTCATAAGTTATGTACAAAAAACCTTCCGCTATTTATTTGTTCATTCAAACTGACTTATAAAACTGTTTACATCGTAGAACTGATAGGATAGTCGACTTAAATTGCAGACATTTGCGCCTCAATTATAGTTGACAGCTTTTTGTTCAACAAGTGCTTTCTTAGACAAGCATGATCGACTGAAAGGTCGGAGTAGTTTATATTGAAGGGTTAAACAATAAAATGCTGTGAAGTGTAAAGAATTTAAATGTCTGAAGGTAAATTGTTGTAAAGAACAGAAAATACGCAGATTGTATTCCGTTGGTTTACCACATAATGAGGTAGGCTTCCGAGCCTTCAAACACAACGTATGTTCAAGATATTAATCAAAGAATCTCTCACAAACAGATGTTTATCGAAAGAGTCTAACCGGAATCACAACTTTAAAAACATCTTAAAAGAAATAAATCTGCATGCTTTTTGGTTAATTGAGACAGCTTCAGTGACATAGTTCGGCGTCAACAACAGCCTCGACTGACGTTGTATTTAAAGTAACAACTTGTCCACCCACTGATTTATTTTGAAAGTCTTTCAAATGCATGAGTGGGAAAACACGACTCATGCGAGATGTTTTAAAAAAAACTATCGGAATCAGTTTTCTTTAATTTTGCTCAAATGGCAGTTCAATTCTTTCGTGTATCGAAACGTTTTATTATGTCAATTATATCGGCCTTCCACCATTTACCGCAAGGACGGAGTTGTTCAAATACTTTAAGTCAAAAATGGTGTCGAAGAAAAATGGGTCTTGCTCGATCGATATCCGTTCTAGCAGCGAAACAGCTTAATAACGTATCGAGCATGAGAGGCTAATGGAATTTAATATATATACAGCAACAAACGAAGCATTATCGAGTCTTGAAGTGAACACTTGCAATTGAGCTTGTGTAGTTGGATAAAATGGGTTTTACAAAACATACATGACTGACTACGTGGCAATTTTACTTCTTGAAACACTAACACGCGAATTTTCAAGTTCAGCCAAACGTCGCGTACAGAAAAACTAAGGCAAAGCGATTTTGCATGAGAAGACAAAAGCAACTACGAAATAGTGATACTCATAAACCGTAAGTCGTTCATTCAGTTTATTTCTGAGATGTTTATGGTTCCTTAAATCCTATCTTGTTTCGAGATCAAAGCAGAAGCTTTCAATATCTATCGTTATCTATCTTTCATTATTTAGTTTACTTAACGCACGCCTTGGTGTCTTGGGTTAATCTCGCATCCGAGCCTTAATTGTCACTAACTGCAACAATTAGTAGATGTCTGAGGGACTTATTAGGAAATTTAGTTTAACTGTGTTTAAACGTTTGTTAGTTCAGCCGTCATTAGTTTTCTGATAAATAGCAAGGTAGATGCTGATGAAACATGTCAAAAATACACCAAGAAGAGTGTTGTGCTCGCTTTTAGCCTAGCAATTTTCAGGTGTTTGAAACTTTGTGCTCTTAAAAACTATCGGTGACTTAAGTTTTTCTTTGGTTTTCTGTCTGGTTACAGAACAGTGTTAGTTCAACTGTAGAGGGTGACTTTTGGAGCTAGCATAGTGTTTTGCCTGGAACACACTGTTTGTTCTTGTTCGATATGGAGCTAGTCGATCTTTGTGCAGTGACAACTGTTTTGTCTTCGTACTCTTCATTTTACAGTTTTAATTAAGTTAAAATTACACTTACTTGTGTTTTAACATGAACGACTTAATTTTGTTTTAAGTTGATTTTGAAGTTGTTTGCAGCGTTTTTCCACAGTTTTAGTATAGACAAATGCGTTAACTCGTGTTGCTTTCTCTCGCAAATTTCCGCAACTAAAGAACAAGTTACGAAACTGGTAGATTCCGTTGCTTCGAAAACACATAAAGTCTTCAAGTTCAATATTCATGCTCTTCAGAGAGCAGTGCACAAATATTTTGTAATTTTTCATAATAATCGTGTCTTTTACGTTGATCGAGTTTTTTCATTCCCGCTTTATTGAGCTGAAATCAATCGATGTTTGCTAGCCAAAACGACCAAGTGTAAATGGCGATCGATACAAGTTACTTCTTATTCTTTTTAATGTATCAGAGTAAAAAAAAATCATGCGAGAGTAGCCATATATTTCTAAAAGGTGCAGGTTAATTTGCAAAGCAATTTGGATAGGAATTATCCAAGTAAGAGGAAAATTGTGCCAATTACCTTATTGTCCGTACCATTGAAGTTGTCGGCGATCTGAGCGATTATATAGCAGTTAAACAAAGAGGAAACCACGCCCAATATTGAGATCTTTTTAAACATATCGAATGATAAAAAATGCAAGGAAGTTGAACAATTTTTAGAAGAAAAGAAAATGGGTGTCGATATTAGTTTACAGTCGTAAACCTAAATACTCGTAAAGCAAATATAGGTTTTTACGCTTATTGAATATGCAACCTACTGAAAATCTCTTTTTCTTGTAAAATATCTGGAACTAGCTTTGTCATTCTTAGTTTGTCAAACTGATTGTGTGGCTTTAGTTCAGCCAAGTGCCAATTTCCCTTGAATAGCTTAAAGTTGCTTAGCCCATGAGCTTTTGTCTCGTCGCTATTTCAATACATGCCGGCAGATGAAAAACTGTTTTAGGCAAATATATAGGGATTAATTATAACGAGCAGTGAGATAATTGAGACTACAATTTCGAAGAGATAATCGCGTGGAAATATGAACTGTTTTAGAACGTAATTATTCGATAGAAATACCTTTCTTTTTTCATTCAACCAGCTAACTTAACTTAGAGTTATCGGGTTAAAATCCATTCAAGGGGAACCTAAATTACTTAAAATTAGTGGGGACTTCGAATAACCCGAGATAAAATGACTATGAAAAGCTGGGCAAAACCTTAGGTAATAAACTTTACTACAAATTAGCGCGGACTTTGAATTATCCGAGTTCAAATTATCGGGGTCCAACTGTATCAATTTTTCAACGGTTGTTTTACTTGACGATTTTCCATATTGTTTTGTTGCAGTCCTATTTTTTTTTAAATGTTGGTCACTTATGCAATGCCTGTGTCATATCTGTCGTAACACAAGCCAGAAAGGAAATATGGTCTTGTGAAACCACTACTAATATTATAATAGCAATATGGAAGATATTCTTCTAGTTATGCAATGGTGAGACTGAAATAACCGTGTTAAAAACTGACAGAACGAGTTTGTAGTAACATAATGCGAGCCTACTTACCAATGGATGCTGTAAAAGGAGTAGTGTTTGCTTCGCTGAGGCACGACGTTCTGTCCTGAGCTGCTTTAACGCTGGGTATTTAAAAGCTAAGGCAGCATACGTCATAGCAAAATTATTTCGCTCTCATAAACTTTTAAGAAAGTAGCACTGATAAATGTCAACGGATCGCACCTTGAGTTGACGTAGAAGTCTTAATAACTGCTGAGTGGTACAATATTTGCATCTACGCAAAAGTCCAAATGTCTATAACAACCTGCAGAAATCTCCAAAACGTGAACTCTCTTTTTGCTGCAAGCTATCTTATTCTTGCAATGAGGTCATTTTCACTTTTTTTGTAAAGCTATATCAAAAATCTTCTGCAGGATTTTGCAGCTTTCACTGATATTATTCCTGTTTGCAAAGCGGAGGGATCGCCTAAATGTCTCCCTTTTGATTATTTCAGTGATGATTCTACGCAGTCAAACCAATTATTGAGACCAAATCTTGTCAATAAAAAACTTACAACGCACCGCTACCCATGCGTCTGTCGTGTATATTGTGGCAATTAAATGTTTACTCCAAAGATATTTGTTTCGTAAGTAAATACTTCTTCAATGAGAAGCTTCCGTTTATTCAAAAACAAACCTCGGTAAAACCAAATAGAATCTTTTGTCTCTCCGCCTTCACCAGGGCCCTACTCAAGTTATTGCCCAGTCAGTATGACCGTGTTACCAATATCGTAATTATGCCCGCCATCCTCTTCAACCTGCCTTGACCCCACTATGCCTGAATCTTAAATTATGACAAATTTTTCAACAAATCGAAAATCCAAAGCCTCGTAGTTGCTGCTTTAATGGGATAGCTAATGCTATGCACGTAACTCAAGGCTCAAAGTAACTGAAAACACCATAAGATGCTAGAGCTTTTACTCCAGTTAATACAGCTTGTAAAAGATCAAGATCTAATGCAGCGTTAAAACAGTTTGTAATCTCTTGATTTTGCAAAAAAAAAAACGCCTGGCTCACCATATTTTTAATTGCCTAATGGTTGATTGAAAAGTTGGTGTATCGTAAAGAGTACGATTCTATAGCAACTAAAGTAAAATCAACAAAGTGTTGTCGGCGGCGCCGAGTGATCGAGTGGTTTAATAACCCGTATTTGACAGTAATTCGATCTAGAGACCACTACATTTGTTATGTCCTTGATCAGAACAACTTACCTAACTCAACTAACTACCAACTTCTGCTGGGGGCCACCCTGCGATGAATAAACTAAATTCCGTCCAAGTGGAGTCGAAGACTTTTAATCCCCTGAGCACGACGAAATCCGAAGACCAAGAAAGAGCTTAACTTTTATTACAGTTTGATATTAAAGTGTATTCAAATTTTTCAAAGCTGATGAACAAACTAAAATACGTGTGCTCATTTTCTTGGCCCGTTGAACTTTACCCGGACCTCGTTAGAATGATGTGTTAGTTCTACTGTTACATTCTTCCCTTTTAACGTCTAATATCTGGGCTAAGACTAGATGCTTTGACCCTCGTGTTCGGTTTGTTCTTATCATTTCTTGTGTGAAAGTTCTTCATTTACTAAATTGACATTTGTTGTATATTCGGAGCTGCTTGCAGTCGATGTGTTGTACGAAAACTAGCTAGACATTCACTGCATTTCAAAACAAATGATCTCTATGAAAAACAGTATAAGTGTAAATTATGTTCTCTTCGTTTTTTGTCTCAGTATGTTTTCAACATGGTTTTCAGTCACTTTTGAGATCTTTCTTTTGTACGAAAAGGTACATTATGTAAAAATGCGTATTGTCTAAGCTTAAACAAAACGTGTTATCTTTAGCACTTTTCAATCCCAGTCAGCTATCAATATCTAACTTCTCCTTACATAACCTGCACAAACAAGACATTTCGTAAGGAGAAAATGACTGAGAATTGATTAAACAGAGCAACCTACTGAAGATGAAAAGTGAGTTTCTCCCAAACTCTTTCAACGGAAAGTATGGGCTCTAGTCGGGAGAACTAGCGATACAGTTTGGACGGAAAGGGTAAAGCGTTATTGATAAAAAAAAATTACCTTGGAATGCAGTACTTTAGCTCGAAATAATCGAGTCAAGGAGGAAAACTTGAACACATGCGTATATTATTTGGGGTATCTGGCGACATGACTCAAAGCACGCTTCAAGTGTCTTTTTACGGCGTACGTATACATACCAACTTTTAAGTTAGGACATTTTTGTCAAGAAAAAAGAACTTAAGTCGTAATATAAGTAAGCATTCGCAAGTGGCCGAAAAAATCTTTCTATAAGTGATATAGCAAGACAAAGCCTACTGGCGCGGTAAGAATATTTGATAGCGCTTACTTCGACAATAAAACTATTGCTTGGTTCGGCCTCATTCTCTGAAAGCTGTTTTTTTTTCGTAAATCAGCGGTATATGAAGTACCAGAAAAATGTTTAAGATATTTTTCAATTCTTTCTTAACTACTTAGATAAATTAAAGCGTTGTTCTACATTGGGAGACTGAAATCGATCCACCATAACAATCAAGTGTCGATTTCCCATCCATTACACTAATGTAAATGAAAGACCTAGTCTTGCTGATGAAAACTGAAAATGGTACATTTGTTTTTTTTTTCTTTTCACCATTTGTAATAGTGTTAGGAGCTCAAAACATTCCTTAAAGTTGATTTTTATGTCAACAGTAAAAATTTTCAAATTTAGGCATTATTTGCTTGCAGATATCGGACTCACAGCAGGGTTCCGAAAGACAAGTACAATTAACGCTATTGAGGAGTGCTTTTTTCTCAAATTAAGCAGCTCATTAAATTGATATTGATGCGTCAAATTTACAAGAACCCCTGTGGCAGCCTTTAGATGACATCATAAACATCTTGATCAGACCAGCTACTTGTAGTATGTGCTGGTATCTTCACGGAAAAAGTGTAGTTCCGTTTTACTAAACATCCCTGAAGTTTGAAAATATAGTCAGACTAAAAGATACCGCTACTTTCTTTACGTCAAATAATTTAACATTTACGTGCAGGTACGACAAAACTGTACTTAATTATATGTTTTTTTCGTAGGAGACTTAACTTCTTTCAGTCCGTTTCAAACAAAAATGTTGTACACTTTCAGTATGTATTCTTAAATAATATATTTGTTGCTGAAAACGCGACGTTCCGACTAAACTCTTTACCATCTTACGAAGCCTATATTGCACGCTTACAATTATTAATACAAGTAGCTCTTTGCTCACAAGTCATTGTCAAAAATGGCCTGATCTTTACTTTAAATGATCCTCTTTTGGGCTCATTAGGTCTCAGTAAAGGGTTTGGTCAAGAAATGTGCGTTTCTTTGACAGCTTGTTGTTTTCTATCAAACATTATATATATAGCGTTGTTACTAAGCAACTACAATTATAGCGGCACAAAAGAAAGTTCATCTCTGTAGTAGAACTCAGAAGAAAAGCCGTAACTTGGAAAGAGAACAAATGATAGATCAAAAGAGGTAGATGTGTGTTCCAGCTTTTCACTTAGTGACGATGGCAAAACGTCATTGCTATCTTTTAAGATCTTTCTAGCACAAACGGTTTTAAAAAAGAATTAAACAAAATTACGTCAAACACGATTGACTCTCAATATTTGGTGCTTAACCTGATTGCATGCACTTAATGCCGCCACTCCATGAAGCTTCAATAACGTTCTGCTTATTGAGTCAGCTCAATCAATAGTTGTTACAACACTTGACAGGGAAATAGACTCAAAAACAACTGCAAACAACAATTAACAAATAAACTCATAAATGTCAAAACATTAGGGGAGCCCTTAGGTGCATGGGTACTTTAGAAACTTATAAATAAGTAAACAGATTTTTGTTGATCTCACAAAAATTTACCGAAAGCCCTATACAACAGACCCTTCATAAATAATAGTTTTTCAAGATCACGTAAATGTAAGTGTAACATTGCTCTCAACTCTAGATCTTTTTGAACACGCTGTGATACCTGTTTCAAATGAACTTTAACCTATTTTGCAGTTATTCATTCCATTTGCAAGTTTTGATTGGTTAATTGGCAAACTGACGACAGTTCAAGAGCACTTCGACATTTAGGCGGAACCATTTACAATGATGTGTTTTACCTCAACAATGAGACAAAGTTCCCGAACTCTTCAACCAGTCAAACTTTAAATGTTTTCTTAGTACACCAAATATTAAATGTTAAAGTGCAAAACCTTATTAAGACTTTTCCGAAACAACCGAATATCTAGTTTGCAAGAGATACACGGAAAGTTTGAATTCATGACTATTTCTTTTTTTAGAGACTGATTTGTTCTAAATTAACTACATAAGTTACCGGGGTAAGTCATATTCCTTATATAATTAAAGTCCTTAGCTTTAATATGTAAAGAAAAAGAAACAAGTTTCGTTATCAGAAAGCCTCGAACAATAACCACAATTTGCTTAGTTTTGATCCAGAAAAATTGCAACAATTGTTTAGCATGCAGGTGCCATTAATCTAATAGATACCGATGCTCTCATGAAACTACCAAGAATTTTTTCGATAGAACATCGCTATTACCAAATAAAGGGGTTTTTGGTCAGAATATTGTACAAAATTTGAGTACCTAAAACAAACAGTAGACAGGAAGTATTTGGCGTCCATCTTGAAATAGAAAGCAATTGCAAGGAAACCCGAAAGATGCATAGAGACTGAAGTTTGTTGGAGGAGGAGCGAAACTAGGTTCAGATGAGGAGGAGTTGGAAGGAAACTGAACAAGCAACGAGGAAGAGCGCAGAGTATTGACAGTTCTCTACGCAATTCTTGACGCGAAAAAGAATGACATTGATAGTGCCAGTTCAAACATATTTCTGGGGAAAATAAATACTGTCCTGACTCATGTTAAAACCTCGGAACGCCAGTATATTAAAACTTTATGTTGTATAAAGTTAAAACTTGAGACGAGGCATGGATGAGTTGTTTTAGTTAATGAAAGAAAAAAATCCTTCAACTTTAACTTAGAATAGGAGACGAACTGTAGTAATTGTCTTCTGTATTTGAATGAAACGCAGTAACAAAGTATTGAAATAATAACTGATGAAAGCCCGGATTTATGAGTTTATAAAATATTGGAAAGATTCCAAAGGTTTGATAGTTGTAGCTTACGTATTTGAACAAAAAAAACCGGACCACAGTATCGATAGTTAACAAACTATTACGAGCAAATACAAATCACCATATGTACATATATATATACTGGCATCAAACCAATTTAGAGCAGATCTATCGTTTTCAATTCAGCTGGAAGTGAGTTCAAACACTGTGGGCCTTGAAAACCAACAGTGTTTTTTATAGAAGTTCTATACAAACGAGTTCTAAAGTCATTACAATGTCTTCTTGAAAACAAATGAAAACAAGAATTTGTTTTAATCCTATTTTGAAATGACTTTGGTAATGTTTTTTTATGAAATGAATGCATGAAGAGACCAACTTGTTCCGAATGGGTGCTTTTTAGATTGAGAAGTTTGTTTTTCATGGCGAGTTTTGTGGAACTGTGTGAGCGTGAGGATATAGAGTACTAGATGAGTATGAGGACCCCCATACAATCATTACATAGTGGATGGGTATATGTGACCCCATACAATCCTTATAGAGTAAATGGGGATGAGGACCCCAATACAATCATTACATAGTGGATGGGTATATGTGACCCCATACAATCCTTATAGAGTAGA